>VWZX01010261.1:452225-628983 GCA_013399015.1 Galbula dea
TTTTTTGGTGTGATTTTGTTTGTTTGGGGTTTTTTGTAGTTTTTGATTTGTGGGGGTTTTTTAAGTTGGAAAGCTTACCGTTTGAGATGGATCAAATAAGAGCTATGGAAGATAAGTATGTTAGTATTTTTGTACCACACAGGGTGTGAGGGAATGCGGAGAGAGAATCTTAGCTGATATTTGTCCACATGTTCGTTCTTTCTTTGTGTAAATTTGACATGTTTGGGTCATTAGCCTCCTACTTTTCTGAAGAGGGATGTTACTTTGGACTTTAAGCCAGGGTCATCTACTGGAGGTCTAGAAAGTGGGTCTCAGCTTTTGTGTGTTACGAAATTGAATTTTGGACTACTGGTTTCTGTAACTAGTATATGTGAAGAATTTAACTATTACGTAGCTTAAGCTACCGAGATCAGAACAAACTGGGCATCTGTGCCTATGTCAGGAAACAAGAGAAAGTTGCTTGATCTGGGAGCATCTGATAAAGCTGGCTTCTGTAGATTGGTACTATCCAGGGATATTTTGTATTAACTGTGTGCACTTGCAAATTATGTCGTCTTCTCCATGACACAACTAGTCATGGTGATGCTGATTGTACTTATCTTTGTGGTTTGTCTTAAGCTTTCCTTGCTTTAATATGAAAGAAAGGAATAGAGTGATCACATGTGAAGTTCTATGGGAAGATTTCGTCTGAGTTCTAAGAGTCCTGAGTGGTCATGAGCTCTGTGGTTCTAAACTTTTTTTTTTTAAATATGTATGCACATATTTTATATAAAAGGCTTCAGATAAGTTAAATGCTTCTGTGTAGGAGGTAAATCCATGAGATTTTTTTTTTTAATTTATCATGAGGAATTAGGATTGTGGTTCAGTGTCAAAACTGGAGATGACTTTTCAGAAGCATATGGTGGAGCTGTATGTTGCGTCTCAGTATACAGACAAATAGCACTTACATTTTTATTTATTTTTTAAAGGTAATACATCTTACATATTAGATAGGACATAACAAGTACTTACCCACATGTCACCAGTTTTCTGTGTCATGTCCTAGTCTTATTAAAATATTTGACAGCAGTGGTATTGAGGGAGGAGTCAACAAAACAACAGACTCTTTGAAAGCATTTGAAATGAGCTCTGAAGTGGAACATAATTTTCATGCAGTCTGTGCACAAGCTGGTCATTATTCTCCAGACAAGTGTAACGCTAGCCTGGCTGTGCCCCCGCTCCCCTCTGCTGGCTGAGCAGTGTTCTGTGAACTCCCTGTGAGCATGCTGTTCAGTTTTTAACAAACAAGAGGATGTGGGAAAACCCAGTAATCGTGTATTAGAAGAGCGTTCCATGGATGATGCTGGAGGGTAGAGACTTTGTTTTCGTTGGGTTTGTAAATTTTTTTCATGTGGAGTATATGTATCTGTAACTCAGATGTAACCAAGAGGTAACATTAAGGGCTACGACATGACCACTAACTCAAAAAATCCCTGAGCTGGAGAAATGGATGCTTCCCCAAAATTGTTACACTGTTTTACAGTGTTTACAATGTTACACTGTTCTGGAATAAGAGACTAGAAGAAGACTTTTTTGTGTCTATATCACGCTTATTAGAGTAGATGAAATGCAACCGAGTTTCCTAAGAACTATTGCTGTGTTTCATATTTAAGGTCCGCGCAACAGTTTCAGTGGTTCATTTCCTCAGATGTTTTCCAAATATTAAATAAATTACTCTCCCTTAAAGCATTTCAGTGTAAATAGTCAAGCTGATAGAGACTAAGGCAAATCACATACAAAGGCTGCTTTCAAGACGATGTGTTAGGTTGAACAATGCTGCACTCGTTTCCTCAGTGATTGTAAATCATGTACATCTGTGCCAAGATATTATGCCTTTGTACTGCATTATACAATGGAACTGCCTGTTTTGTGCCTCATAATAGGTTTTATTTTGTTTTGAGATTAAGAACTGCAAGTGCAAGATAAGAAGTGGATGTTGTATAACCAATCTGTTATCTGGAAGTTAGGCATTGCTCTGTTGCCCAGTATGCTACTGAACAAAACAGAGAGCAAGACTTGGAGCCATCTAGCTTTATTACTGAATGAACGTGTCTGAAGTCACTGTTGCACGTCAAACTTGATGGTGTTGCTGTGCTAAGAGTGCTAGTGGTATGCCTGTCAGGTCCTGGAGAGGTTTAAATAGAGGAATGCCAACTATGAGAATCCAAAGTATTTCTCAGTATATGTTGGAGCTTTAGGCATCCCGGGAACTTAACAAAAGGTTGAGAACCTTAAAAATTCTTGCTTTGAATTTTAAGATGACTTGCTAGTCCTGTCTTGACATGAAGATCTATGATGTGAGTTTATTTAGTAAGCCTGTGGGTCCCCGGAGAAATTTATCTGCCATGTACACTGTGCAGTAGGACTCGGATCTTTATCAGTGGTTCAGGAGTCACTCTCATTTGGAAACATGACTCCAAATAAAAATGTCTGGGAAACTTAATTTGTGTTCTTTGAATTAGATGTCTACTTTCTGCTTGTATCCTATATAGCTGCTTAGATTAATTAGAATTTTTCAGGTTTTAAGACTGATGTGTAATATTTATTAATGAAACTTCTATAGGGCATTGCTCAATGGTACCAGCTGAATTTGAGCTACACATTTTTATACTTTATCCTAATTATTGTCAACAGTCAAACATCGTGCATTTTACACACATTACATGTTGTCAACATATTTCTCTCTACAAATTATCTCCAAACATCTACATAATATGTAGTAGCTGTATCTTCAACTGAAACTTTGTCAACAAATTTTCCCTAACGGGGAAAGAACAACTTAGCTATTACGTAGTGTTGTAGTTTATTCACAACTATTGAAGGCAGTTATTGAAGTAGAAATGAGCATGTGACAACTGGGGGCCCAGGAGGTAGTTCACTTTGACATCCCTTCTTCCTGCAAGTTTATCCACATTTGCCAAAACAATTGTATCAGTAGCAATTCTTTTGTCTTTGAGTAAGAGTTTTTATGAAGTTTTGGAAGTTTCTAACACTCTTTGCAATTCATGATACAGTAACTGAATCAAAGTTGCAATTCAGGTATTTAATAATCAGCTGAGACATTTATATAACTAATCTGAGACTATGGAGTTAAGAATTCCTTCTGTATTCAGTTGTGGAGATTATACCATTGTCATTAGGCCATGTGACACTTTACTACTTGATTATTTGCTCTTAATGGAGTAACATTAAATTCCTTTTTTTATAGAAACAAGTTTTCTGCTTTGCATACTTTCTTATGTGTAACTTAGCATCACAGTCACACCTTTTTCTGAGCTTAGAAGGTAGGGCAGCTTGTCTTTTACCTTAGCAACTTCTATAGGAACGTGCCTTAAAGTCCAGTCTCACATTTACTCATGCTTCTTCCTACTACTTAGTTAAGTCAGAGGAAATTCTCCTTTATGAGAGTTTTTTAAAAATATTTTTATATATACCAGAGGGTATCTCAGTGTGATACTTTCTTTGCAGGTATGCAGTTATTACAGAAGTGTGTTATAGTCAGGTGTTCTTTAGTTATGCATCAGAATATGTAAGGCAAAGGTGGCATTTTCTAAGCACATCAAACCTGCAGAGCTCAGAATTGAGATAGGTCTTTGAAGGCAAATGTTAATGAAATGCTAAGGTAAGAACTCTTGCTGTCAGTCTTTTGGGGGCCGTATTATAAGTGGTGTCATTCAGCAGTATTTCTGCATAGTGCAACATCACTAACGAGAAGGTCTAGTTAGAATAGCAAAATAAGTGATAACTTTTAAACTTTTAAAGCATTTCTTCCTTGCACCATTTAAGAAGGTACTTGATTAAGGCTGACTGTGTTTTGGTCTCTAACAATAGGCAATTTTATTGTTCCATGTAAATCCAGGTGGCAATTTGCTTGTGTCTTTTGTGCAGCCATGAGCTGTTGCCATTTAATCTGTATCCTCACTTTCAGGATGTTTAAATGTTTTACTTATAGTCGCTATGACAATCTATAGGCAAAGTTCTGGTTTACTCAGGTTTGCTGCTGGTGGTCTTGTGGTCTGTTTCAGCATAGGCTTTCTCATTAGGTAAATGACTGCAAAGACTAAGGAATAAACCCTGCATTAGTTATGTCTCACCCAACTAGCATTTAGGCAATACTGATGATTCCTTCTGGAATATACCTGTGATTGCAATCTGCTGAGCTGCCATCTGGAGTTATATTTTCAGTGAGCAATATGCTATTGTGGAAACTACTTGCATCACTGCTGCTGGAAGGGTGGTTCTTCGGTCTTTATATATCTCAAACTCTCTTAAAGATACTGCTCAGCTAAGATAAGTGAGTTAAGGGGACACTCACGTATATATGAAAGTGCATGTAGGCAAGTGTTGAAAGATGTATTGTCTGTTTTAATTTTTATTCATCACTTTCTATTTTGCCCCTCTGTTTACAGAAGGGTTGTAGGATTTCCTGGAGGTTTTGGTTTGGGGGTTTTCTGACTCACAGAAGTCATTTTTTTACAAATACCTATTTTGAGTAGCTAGGGTATTACACTTTTGGTTAGACTTCATTTAACGTGAATATTAAGAAAGCATGTTTTTATTTTGCCTTACATTACTATTGTATGTGGCAGACTAAGTTTTAGTAAGTTGAAAAATTTAGTTGGTTTGCTGTTTTAGGAGACTGAGGCAGTATTACTGGAATTAAAATATCTCCCTTTTTGTCTCTTTGAGTTTAAAAGCAGGCAACACTTTCCTCTCCATAAAAGTGTGTGAGTGGAGTTTGTGCATGAGCAACAAATATGCTTTTAAAATTCGGTTAAAGTGTGAAGCAAAATTTTGTGTGACTAAGCAAAGTGATGTAGTGATGTGATAAGATTGCTTGTAGTTAACTGTCAGTATAGTTGCTGTAAATTCAGAGTACTTTTTAATTTAGAGTATTTTTTTTAATTCTAGGTTTCTTTATAGGGAATAAAAGTTATGTATTTTTTCTCCATAACCACCAAAATCTCTCTTCCACCCAAGTAAAATGGTTATCTCCTCATACCCTCCCTTGACCTGGAAGGAAGTGCAGTTGATGGGTTAGAGATGTTTGCTTTCGGGTGGCTCAGGCACTGCCATTTTGAGGAGTTAGAGAAAAAGCACTGCCTGCATTTTCCTCCTTGGGAGCAGTAATGTGAGGGTTTCATTTCCCTCATCAGCAATTGTCATAAAAATTGACAATAGTAATAACTTTTCTACAGGTTTTGTTGAAATTGGAAAGTAGGTTCAAAACATACTGTATTAAGTAGGGAGGGGATGTTATTAAAGTAGGCTGTTAACAGATGTGTTTCTTGAGGGAGGGGAAACCCCTCCATTTTTACTTTGGAATAAGGAGACTTAAGAGTGTATCAGGCAGCAGTATTCATCAGTTCTACTTTCTAGTTCTTTGGAGCAGATGATGTAAATAAGGCAAACAGTTTGCGATATTACTGAATTTAAAATGGGATACACCAGTTATTAAAACAGATAACCTACCTGAAAAATTGTATGGTATTGTGGTTACAGAAAAGACATCTGCATGGAGAGGGGTTTATAAGGCCTCTAAGCCAATTATTTTGTGGCTAATAGTATATAAAATGTGTTATATACAAAATACACATAATATATGGGGTTATCTCCTATTGGTCTCTAAAATCCATTTGTTTTAGGGTGACCTTGTATGCTGTCGCAAACAACCGATTTTAGAGTCGCGTTTACATGTATAATTAGGTCACAGCACTAATGTCATGTAAAAGCTTCCAAAAATATCTGGACATGAACAGCAGGTAAAATGTAGATTAAAGTAGTAAAATATATATTAGAATACTAAATGAATCGTAATGCTATCTTAGAAATGAAAATCTAAAGGGATTCTGGACAGCCTAGTGTAATGTTCCATCTGGTTTTAAAGAGTAGTTTTATAGTTGGCTTAAATTTCACATCTGAAATTTGAGCATGTAAATTGACTTGAAATCTTTTGAAAATTATATTTGTTTGTTGCAGATTCTGTTCAGATTAATGAAAGAATAGCCTAAGGAGGCAGTTTGCTCACCTTTATTTGGATACACTAAATATTTAATAAGGGTAACTTTCATATACATGTTACTTTACTATACAACAAAACTACATACTCAATGTTTCTTATATTCCTTCCCCTGGCAGTTCTCAGCAAGGCTCTTAATGTCCTTTTATTTTCTTCTTTGGAAAGCTGCCTGTAGTTGCCTTGTATAGTTGAACAGTGTGAATTGAAATTCTTTCAAATATGACTGTAGGTATTGGGTCCTTTTAAACAACAAGTACTGTAACAGTAATCTGTATGCAGGGAACATTCTATAGGTGGAAATTCACAATACACAGAAAATATTTTCAAGTATAATTTTATCACTCCCTTATAACGAGCTGAGAGCAAAAGAATATAAAAAGTAGTAAGTACTCAACATCCTCCAGACTACAATCAAGAATGTATTCAATTTAAACAGTAGTTCCTATTATTTGTGAAAGTTCTCAGTTATAAACAAGAATCATACCTTTAAGGAAATAGTGTAACTTTCTCTGATGCCTCTCATAAATGGAATAAAAATGATTGATAAACCTGATGTTTAGTATTTGGCAAGCTTTAAGGAGTTCCTGCCTTATGTTCAGTAGAGTGATGTTTCTTTAGTGAAATAATTTTTAAACTATGTTAAAATGCATGGAGGTATATTGATACTTCATAAACATGGCATAACTAAATGTCAAGGGTTAGGACTGCACCAACCACCACCCAGTGATGGATGCTCTTCACTACCCTCTTCTTCCCTCCCCCTGACTCTTACAGGAAGGGAAAGGGAGTAAGAGAGACAGACTTGTGGATTTGGGTTAAAAAACCCCTAACAACTGAAACTACTATAATGAAAATAGTAACAATAGATGAAATGTATGTGCAAATACATGCAGAACCAGCACTGAACCCATCCTCTCCTTGATGGCCATTACCTCTTTGTCCCCACTGAAGGCCACTTCAACAGGAAGCCTTCAGCAGCAGATGGGAATCAGACTGAGGGGGCTGGATCCTGGAGCTGGTTTCAGGGGCAAGCGAGAGAGAAAGCAAGAGCAGCAAAGATGGGCCCTAAAAAGCAAGAAGTGAGAGAGAGAAGAGGGAACTGACCCTCAGCTTTATATCGAGTATGACGTAGATGGAATGGAATGGAATACCTAGCTGGTCAGTTTAGGGTTGCTTGTCCTGTCCACTCCTCCCCTGTAGGTACAGACTTTTACTCTGCACTCCCAAATGTGGGACACAAGATTCAGCAGTGGCCCTGGTTTACATACCAACCCTCAGCAGTAAACCCAAACACTAGGCCTAATTGGTGCTGGAAGCAGGCAGTGTTTGTGAAAACATACTGCCAGCCTCAGAAATGCAGTTACTTAGAGGAGCTTCAGCTGGAAAGCAGAATCATTGAACAGAATCCATTCTGTTCTAACCCAAACTAGGACACTAAAGAATGTTCACAGCTTTGAGAAATGTTAGAATTTTTTTTCTGCCAACCCCCTTTTTAAAAACAAAACAAACAGAAAAACAAACTAACCAACCCCAAAGAAACCCCAGACAAACAAAAAAAAACCCCAATGAAACAAAAGTCTTAGTTTGGCTCAAGTAGACTTGGCCAGTTTCCTTTCCTACCACATTCTCCAGAAGGAAGCTAAATTAATTCTGTCCATAAGAAGATTAAGAACTGATGGATTGGGCAGATGTTCCCTTTTCTCAAGGGTGAAAATAGAATAAGGCTATCTAGCAAGTCTGAAGATGATGGGGGGAAAATGTTTTGTTTCTATTTAAAATTGCATTTATGCCTTTCTGTGTTACATTTGGGGTGACTTGGGGTTTTTTGGTGATAATGGATGGCTCTCTGTAATTTTTAAACTTCTCGTGCTTTGTGACATTATCTTGGAAGAGGGAGGAAAAAGATACATTCGTGTTTTATTTGCTAATAGTTCACTCATTCTATTAGTGATCTATAGTAAATTCATTATATTTCAGTCTTTATTTAGGTGTTGCTGTGAATTGGATTTCATTTTCTAATTCTGTTTTTCACTATAAAATAACACAAAGGTTTTCTACATAAGAAGGTATATGCTTATGTAAATCTGTGCTTAGTTAGATTTGAGGCTTTGATTAATATTTGAATATTTTTCTTTTCTGTTGATAAAGCCTTGGCTCAAGTCATGCTTACTCTTTATGACCAAGCTGCTGTAGGAGGGACTCAGAGTGGACCCTGTGTGCTTTCTAGCAGTTTTCACAGGTCTTCTGTCTTTGATACAAACTGATTCTTAACCACGGTAGCCTGTCATCTAGCTGTTACAGCCTCCAGCCTGCTGCTGACCTGGGAGCTATTTAATAAAGTTAACGACTTATCTGCCTTGTTCAGCATCAGATCTTCCTGGATTCCCATCCTATATAGGGATTTTGTGACAAATAAATAGACTTCTATAAGTGTCATTGCACTCATGCAAATGTTAATCAAAGAACAGTAGCTCTGGGGGCTTTGGGGTGGAAGTGGGGGTGCGGAATCCACTCCCATGTGTCTGAAACTAATCTCTTTTTTTTGGTCTTCCTGGTATTTGAGCCTTAGTCAGTCAGTGGCCTTCAGGGACTTGAGCATTTTCTGGAACTTCTCTGAGCCATCCCTTGTAGTTTCTGTGCTTCTCAATGGAGAATTAAAAATCTGATGTTATTTTTCATTTGCAATTGAACACCTCAGGTCTTTCCAAGATGAAGCTGTTGCCACTTGAGTGTGGCTAGTAGTCATTAGGAAGTTAATAGTCTTCAACAGTTATTTCTATTTTCCTCTTAAAACAAGTGCTTCATAGTTCTGCCATTCAGAAATAACCTTTCCTCCTTATTACAAAGGATGATGCAATCTAATATGGCAATATACAAGTATTCCTTAAGGCTATATCTAGATCAAGGCACTCAAGCAAATTAAAGCAAATTACCGAAGTGTATAACATCAACATTCGTGAGTTATAATGCATTAAATTGCCATTGACTGGTGATGGCTTTTGGAATAAAATTGCTTTAGTTAGCTGTAGTTTAATTTCCTTGGTTTACAGTGAATGAAGGCCAATTTACTTCCTGCATTAGAAAATTCATGTGGGAATTTAATGCATTTAAATTAACATGCTTTGACTTCTCACCTTTACTTGGATCTTTATAAACCTGTAGATCATTGGTTAGCCCATAAAGTTTGGGAGCAGCTTCCCTGGAGTGGCACATGCATTTCCTGTTTCTCGTGTTGCTGAGGTCCCATTTCTTAGTGCTGTGTGCATGTTCAGTACTGGCTCAGATGGGATTACAGATTTGATCTTAATCACAGCCACAAATAAAAGTATTGCTCTTGTTATTCCCAGTAGTAATGGCTAGATTATAGACAATCATAGAATTGTCAGAGTTGGAAGGGACCTTAAAGATCATCTAGTTCCAACCCTCCTGCTTGGTGGGGACACCTTCCACTAGATCAGGTTGCCCAGAGCCCCATGCAGCCTGGCCTTAAGAGCTTCCAGGGATGGGGCTTCCACAACCTCTCTGGGCAACCTGTTCCACTGTCTCACCACCCTAACAGTAAAGAACTTCCTCCTAATGTCTAATCTAAATCTGCCCTCCTTTAGCTTGCATCCATTTCCCCTGGTTCTGTCATTATCTGACCTCCTAAAAAGTTCCTCACCAGCTTTCTTCTAAGCCCCCTTCAGATACTGGAAGGCCACAGGAAGGTCTCCTCCGAGCCTTCTCTTCTCCTGACTGAATAACCCCAACTCTCTGTCTGTTCTCACAGGAGAGTTTCTCCACTCCTCTGATCATTCTTGTGGCCCTTCTCTGGACTTGCTCCAGCACCCCCATATCCCTCTTGTAATAGGGGCTCCAGAACTGGATGCAGTATTCCAGGTGGGGTCTCACAAGAGCAGAGTAGAGGGGGAGAATCACCTCCCTCAACCTGCTGCCCATGCTTCTCTAGTTGGTCTACAATATGTGACCACAGTTCTCCAATGACATGTAAAGAACTTAAGCTTATCAGTAATTCTGTATTTTCAGTTTTTTTCATTCCACTCTGCTAGTGTGAATTTTGAACAATAAATCATTTGAACTGTTTAACTTCTACTAGTAGGAAATGAGGAAATAATGGAAAGGAAAAACTTAAAAATGGTTGAGGGACCCAGGCAATGCATTCTTAAATGCAGCATTATGTTTTATTCAGGCTTAAAGTCCCCATATTATTGGCAGAAGGTTGTCATTCTTTTATTAACTTAATGAAAGTTTGGTATCTTGTTTGCAGGATCCATTTCTCAGATGAGTTTTGATTGGAAAGAAAATCACACCTTTGCTGGATGTAGCAAGCAAAATTTCTTACTCTTAAAAAGGGGCAGTTTACAGCTGGATAGTATGAAGTAGTATATATGGCTTTTAAATCTGAATGAATTACAATTTATGTAAAGTAAAAGATTTTGGTTCTTCCCCTGGTTTTGGGGGGTTTTTGAACAATTTTGAGAACTGAGGAAAAATACCAGCTTTTTAAGTACGGTGGTTAACTTCTAAAATAGACAAACCATCTCAGATTTGACAAAATGATAGAAGTAATCTACTGGATCAAATTCTAAAAATCATTTCATTCTTGAAAACTAGATTTTTTGCATTACATTAATAGAAGCATTATTTATACAGGAACAATGTGGTTTCTATGGGTTTGGGTTTTGCTTTATTTTGTTCTTTCCTTTGGTATGCCTCAGTATGCTTACAGCATAAGCTTTGTAATTTGCTTTGTAAGGAACAGGTGTGTTAGCTGTCCCCTCAGGTATGTGTATGGGATTCACTTAGAGTCTTAAGTAACATTAAGAGTACCTCTGAACTTTAATCTTGTTTCTTTAATTTATTTGGACATAAAGTTGTTACCTTTTTTACATTAAAAAATAATCAATAGAATGCAATACTTTATATTATTCAAATATACAGTGGGAAATTAGTTATTCTTGTGGTTTAGAAGGCTGGGTAATTGAGTGGAATTTTTATATCTACAAAAATCATTGTCTAGGTGGACTTCAGAGGAATGCCTATATAAAGACTGGCATTTGCATTAAATGGCTGTATGGAATTTTTAACTGAGTTACAGATGGTGTTTTCCAGTGTTGCATTTTTTGTTTTATCATTTTGTATCAACCTATATGTTATGGCACAACAGACTTATGATGTAATTTTTTTTATACTAAATTCATGCTTTTTTTGGAAGTGCTAGTGGTGACTTAGAAATCCTTAGTGAAACCTAGAATCTCTCTCTTACTAACAAAACATTTCTAAGACCTCAGCTGGTTTAGATGCGGGACGTGTTAAATATTTAATAAAGACAGAGAGCAAGGTTTTGTTTTCCTTGGTGACTTGTTTGGTATTTTATTAACAAAGGATTTCTTGTGGCCATTGGGTTTTCTTGTTTTAAACTTTGAGCTTACTGAGACATGGGAACACTTGATGTTTCAAAATAAAAAATGTGGTGGGGTTGTGATTTTTTTCAAGAGTGGTGGCATTTGGTGTTTTTATGATGGTGTGGATGTTTTTAAATTTAATACAAAACTTTAAAAAGTGTTAAAAGGGAAAGAACTGGGAATAATTAACTTTTTAAATCTCTTATATCCTTGCAAACATGGCTATCTCCTTTAGTCTGTTTTTTGTCATCTTGGGAAGTTTTAAGCCTTTAAGGGTTTCACACAGTTCTCAGTTTCTTCATCTTTTTCAGCTGAATTAATGGCAAGACAATATCAAGCTGGTATCCTTAAAATGTTAGGATGAGAAACGTGTTTCAGACACTTCACTTTCTAATGAGGTATAGAGACTTTTCCATTATGCCCACACTGAGCAGCTGGGAGATCAGAGTAAGTGGTTCACCCAGTGTTCATATTAAACAGTTGAAATGTCAATTAATATTAGATAAAGCTAAATGGGCTAAAAGGAGCTGGATGTGCTTGTTTTGATGCACTTGTCCTCGGAGGCAGATTTTTATATTCTTTGGTACCCTTTGGCATCCACTGAGGTAAAGCAGCTTGTTGTTGGTTTCTTATTTTAAAAGAAATTACCAGTTTGTATCCAATGTACCAAGGTGTAGAAAAACAGCAGTTTCCTCCTCTTCCTCCCTCAGACAAATAATACCTGGAAGATAGCAGCAGTAATTCAGTTCCCTCCTTAGGAAGTGTGTTCTTCTTTCAAGCCTCCCCAGGCAAATGAAAGCCCTTGGAGAAAAATCCCATCAAAGATTTTAGCAGTCTTCTCCACCCTGTACACCAACTGTGCACAGCTTACGCATTCGAATGGAACCTTTGAGAGTACATAAAGCTTTAAGCCATGAGTACTCCCTGTGCTGGAAGGAATTATTTTTTTTCTGAGTAGTAATTCAAGGTTGCTGTCTTGGTCAGAACATTTTGACCACAAGCAGTGTCTTGAGAAAAGTGAAAGAAGTGGTTTGTACCCTGTGATTTGAGTTATACGGCTCATGAACCAAAATGCATCATTACTATCATCCAGTTAGTGTTATCATGAAAACTGTCAGATTTAAATGCTTAAGAGAGCTCTTGTAACTGTTGCCATGGTAATATCAGAACAGCAATGTGGTAGTTTCATCCATATCCCATGTTCAGCTGAATTCCTCTGCAGTCATTTAACTGTGAAAGGAAGGTACCATATTGTACCAGGCTAGATTTCAAGTTAACCAGGGACAAATAAAGACTGGACTTAACTTTCTTTGAAAATGAAATGTAAATCCTAGATTCAAGTGATCTAGTTTCCTTTGCTTTTTGTTTGACTGTGTACCAGCAGTTCTATATGTAAAATAATTTCTGGAGTTACTGACCTGCTATTCACACCATCATGTCATGTCTTGGGTTTACTTTGGGTAAGGGCATAGTTTTTACTATGCTTTTTAGTGTGCACTGCAATCACATAAACTAAAAATTCTGTTAGAATAATGGATTTACCTCAGATTCTGATTCCTCTAGAAAGGGAAAAGAGCAAACACTTATTTCTAGAAATTCAGATCTTGCTTTCTAATTGGCCTCTCTTTTAATGCTTTCCCTTATCACTGAACCTGCCCTGTATTTCTTTAACCTGTGTGGTATTGACCAGCTGCTGTGTTTCTAGTT
The DNA here is from genome assembly GCA_013399015.1 of Galbula dea. Taxonomy (NCBI): domain Eukaryota; kingdom Metazoa; phylum Chordata; class Aves; order Piciformes; family Galbulidae; genus Galbula; species Galbula dea. The sequence goes on from VWZX01010261.1 coordinate 465,396, forward strand.
TCACCCTTCTGTTTTCTGATACTTAAGAACTTTATTAACTGCCCTGCTGTAGGGAGTTCTCCACAGCCCTGCCCCAGCATTCCACCCTGGAAAGCCTTTGACTTCACTCTTGCCATGGGTACAGAGCAGAGACAGCGTTCTAACCTTTCTGACCTATGTTTTCACTGTGCAGCATTGCATAGCTGGGAGTGCAGCTTCCGTGACCTCCCTCCCTTCCTCCCTCCCCCTGTGTTCCCCTTGCAGTGTGGCCAGGTCTTGCAAAGCAGAGATGGGGAAGGGACTGGATGGGCTAGAGAAGTAATCTGTAGTAGTAAAGCAAATTGTATGTCTATTAGGTATGATTTGCAATCTGAAATTGTTGTGGCAAGCAAAGAGGAGACTGCGTACTACCCGAGTCACAGGTTGTTTTGGAAGAACAGGCTGAAATGAAAAGGACAACAATACTCTTAAAATATGAGAGCTGCAGTTATTGTAGTGCAATTAAGAAATTGTCCAATATTTATTGGTGTTATTTCACAGCATAAAATAAGGATTGAGAAATTAATTTTCAAATTGAAAAAATACATTGACAGCTACTGATGCTTTTGCAAATCAGTTCCAAATGTAAGAAGTATTAGCATCTTCCCTGCAGTTGTGCACTGTCTGTGCTTAAATCTTTTGACGTGTGATTTGCAAATAACTCACATCACTGATTTAATTGGAGATGTGAAAGGAACAGTTCTGGTGGTGGTTAATAAGTTTTTTGTGGGACTTCATTTTGATTGTCTAGTATCAAAGTCTAATCTTTGTTTAGTTGGAGGTTAATAAATAGGGGGAAATTATGGAATTCTAATTTCTGATTTTTGTTACTTCCACTTTTCTAAGATTTTTCTTTGCCATAATGGTGGTGCTGATGACATTGCTTTTTTCTTTTTCCTGTAATGAGCTGTGAGTTAGAACTTCGTGTTTGTTTTCAACCTGAAACAGACACACAGAGAAGTAAAAACATTTCAGGTAAATACTATACAAACATCTATACCTCAATGAGTAAAGTAGTTATGTCTTTTATTTTACTGCATTGCAGACGCGTTAGGCTTTTAGGTACAAGCTTGTATCCTGTTGCTAATGGAAGGGCATTTTTTTTTTGTCTTGCTGCGGGGAAAGGAAGTGAAAGAACTTGTCAAAGATTTTAGTTATATAAATATTGCACTTTTTTAAATATGGGCAGTTCTTATATTCTACTTGAGTGAGCAAATAGCTTAAACACAAGCCATAAAACAGTAAAAACATTTAGAGAATGGAATGTAGATCTTCCATTCCATAATTGCATATTTCATCATTCAAACTCCTAAAAGTTTTGTGACAAACCGTGCAAGAAAACAGTACTTGGATACAAAAATTTAAGGAGTCTTTGGCTGCCTTGATAGTGATTCAAATATATTTATGGACTAGTTACAACTTAAATCCAAGCTTTAATAGAAACAAACAAACAAAATAAGTTGGACCCTTAAAAGGGCATTAAAATAGCTTTTTGTTTAACATGTTGTACCCCTCACTAGTGTTAACTAGCAAGAAGTTTGATATACTGAACTTGTAGGCATCGTACCGTAGTTCTGCCAAGCTCAGACAGATTGGCATCATGCATGATCTCCAAAGTGGAGTACCCAAGAGGTTGTTTGGCTGCCAAACTTTATGATTCAAGTGCCAAACTGTTTAGGGTTTAGTTGTTAACCTCTGGGACTATACCCAGAAGCCAGTAACAGCACTTTGAACTAGCCAGAGTTGCTCAAATCCAAGTGGAGTACATTACAGTCTAGCTTTAAAGTGCTGAAGGCAGGGAACAGCATTGAAGTCCTCTCCAAGAGGATGGACTGTGTTCTTGGCTAGCATTCCTCAGGGAGAGGCCAATTACAGGATTGTACATCTTCCAGAACTGAATACCCTTGAGTAGTAGCTGGCTTTCAATGCTTACTCTGGTTGTCTAAAACTTTCACTACTGTGTAAAGCTTGCATATAGTTAACTTAAGCCAGGTGGCTTTCAGCTAGGATATTAACAGTGGCCTGCATTAGCTGGAAGGAAGCAGGCAGATTGAGTGTAAAGCGAAGGACAAATGGGTGTTGAAAAAAACGCTCACAAAGACTCTTTGTAATGCAGCTTGCATCTCTGTGTCACATGAATGCCAATAGTCATCACATAAACAAAGTGGATATGCTTTCAATCTAGTTGGAGAAATCTCTTACACAGAGTTATTTTTACACACATTTGCTTTCCCCAGAAACGCATTTCTATGGTTAGAGGTATCTTGGAAGTGCATAAATGTGTAATTACTGTACCTCAAATACAGCAGCTGACAAAATTTGGTGGAGGATCATAAAAAAAAAAAAAGGTGAAGAGCAAATTCCCATTCTCATCTTTAACAAGCCCTCCTAGAATTTCTTCAGAGGGCTAGTCCAGTGCGCTACAGTTTGTTCATGTGTGTGAGTTCCTGCACATAAACAGCTTTAGGACTGCTGGGTGTGCTCAGTAGTATGATTTGTCTTTTCATTACAAAGAAGAAAACCTGCTGTGAGCTCTATATTGTGCACGGTATGATAACTAGGCTTTAAGAACTAGGGAACACTAGAAAACTCAAGTAATACTAAAGCTAGAAATTTTATTTCTTCCTGAGCAGCTCTCCTGTAAAAAGTGAAGTCTGAAGACCATAAATATAATCAATTTTATTAAATAATAAAAGTACATCAAATATTTGTGTTTTATCCAATTAAAAAGTCCCAGTCAAACAGAAAACTAATCACAGTTCCATCCGTTGCTGTTAAATCAGAGGTGGGTATTGCTTACCCTGGCACTGTGACAAACAGTAATAACCTGAATCTGATACAACTCCGCTGTAACTCTGTTGGAAAATAAGCTTTAAAAGTTCCGTTTGGTACAAAACTGGAAACCTGTAAGTAGATTTAATCTACTTCTCACAATTTATTTTCAGTGGTATATGTTGTGGCTTTAATTTTTAAAATCACATAGATTTTGTTTTTTGCCCATATTGCGATCTGGAACTCCCAATCTTATTATGACCTAGTCTTCCCCACCTATAAAATAAGGTGTGTGTTTTAATTTTCTCTAGCAGACCTATTTTCATTTGACTGATCCTCTTTTTTTGGCAGGCAGGAAAGAGCAAACTCAACAAAGATTTGATGGATTTTCTCCCCCTTTCCACAAAATGGAACATTTTTGAGAGTACAGTGAAAGACTTGAAGTTCTGTTTTGCACTTCTAATCAGCCTTTGAGTTACCTTGAAGTTCTTTGTAAGGAAATTAAGAGCAGACTCAATGAATTTGCATGAAGATGTCAAGATGAATGTTGCTTTGCACCAGATTTTAGGAGCTTGCCCTGTGATCTCTAGAGAAAAGTAACTGTTAGTCAGCTCTTTGATGAGAATCTACAGTCAAATCTAGAACACACTTGCATTTCTGTAGGTGATGTGCGCAGTGACAGTCTTCTGAACTTTGATTGCATTTATCCCTTCTTCCTAGCCAGAATAAGCAACCTTCCCAAAACTGGGCCTACTTTAAGGGCATACTTTCATAGTGTTTTCGAGTTCATTGGTAGTGTCTCACTAAATTGTAAATGTGACATTGCTAAGTGCATTGGACATTAAAGAGTCATATAATAACTTTAATGTGGTGTTTGGAGGTAAAACTGATCTGCCCTTTGTGCATTTTCTTAGCTTTGATTTTTATAGCAGTTCTAGATAAGAAATCATGACATTCAAGAGAACTATAGCGATGAATGCATCTTTTAAAATAAAATTTTAGTGTGGAAAATATGCTCGATTATATTTTATTGGCACATAAATCAGCAACTGTACCACCAAAGTGTGCATGCTTGTTACTGCACATTAACACAATAATCCTTATATACCATCTTCTTTTTTTCCTCAAATTTGCTGGGAAAACCTTTTGGTTATAGATTCATAATATTAGTGTTACCAAGAGCTATACTTCTTTTAACTTAAAAAAATAATTTTCAGACTCCACTATGTGATGGGGATCAACTCAAGGCTGTCCCATTAAGCTCATCCATTTTCACTGTACATGCGTTCGGCGCTTATTTACAGATTGCACATGGAGTACGTTTTGACAGAGGAAGCCTCGTCCTTCTAGTGCAGTTTACGATGGCGATACCTGCCTGCTTTTTCTTTCGCTGAATTGGCACAGGCATTGTGCTTATTTTGTTGTAAGTGGTTCCAGTATTTGATCAGTTCACTAGGTTGGAACTGATGGGAGGTAATTAGGTGGCTGTATTTACAGCTGGAGTAAGAAACTCGCCAGTGATTGAAGACAAACTCGTTGGGTGGAGGCATAGGGTCAATTCGCAGCTTGGCAAGACAGATCCCCACGTATACATCCTCTAAATGCAATCGTCTGATGCTTAAGGAGACTCTAAAGATTTTTTCTGCTAAATCTCCAGAAAAAACATAACCGGTTCCAGAGCAGAACACAGGATAACGTTCACTTGGATACAAATCAGGTGGCATATACCACTTACTGTCTTTGTTTCTATTAGGTGCATAACCTCTCATTAAATAACCTGTAAAATACTTGTGCCTTGGAGGAAGTTCTGGTTTCAGGAGCTTGTGTATTAAATATTCAGTATTGACAAACATATCACTGTCAGTTTTCATAACATATGGAACATGTGGACAGTAAGATGCAACCCAGTTCATTCCCATGAGAGTTTTAATGGTTAAATTATAGTAGGTGTCCAAGTATTCTTGCTGAATGATGTCGTGGTATTGTCTGCTTTCTTCTAGTATGGTACGCTGGAGGTATCCATTTGTCTTGATGCTTAACCCCAGCAAAAAAATACGAACAATTTGGATGCCAGGTGTCAGGCTTTCATTACCCCAAGTTTGTCGAATAGCTTGCCTAGCTTCCACCTGGCCTGGCTCTGCCGCTATGAGCAATATTAGAAAAGGGGTCTTCTCCTGGCACTTCTCAGGCTCGTTGATGACGTATTTAAAATGATATGAAGTCGGATGCCCGGTACCTTTCTTGTTGTAAATACTCCCATTGGCACTGAGGGTATTTTCCAAACCAGTTACCCCTTGCGGTGACAGATCGGTGTTGTTGGAGTTGGTGACCGTTTGAGTCCTGAGCGTCTGAGGTACGGTGTCTTTCCATATGTTCCTTAGAGAGCTGTGGTTTGTCTCACTTTTTGTAGATCTAAATCCTCGTATAGTATAAGCCATGGGATTTTCTTTGAACCCAGCCCTGCCTGGCAGCCAGTCGTGATGGTTGAAGAACAGAAACATAGCAAAAAGAAATACCAGAGAGATCAGGCCAATGAGGTGGGTGCGAAACAGAGACCTTTTGGTATTCCAGGTCATCTTTGCAAAGCAGCAGTGTCGTCTTCTCCACTGAAGCATGTTGTAAGAATCCAATGATCAGATATGAGACAATGGCCAAGCAAAATGCTTTTCTGATTGTTTTTGAATCCACTGCTATTCTTTGGTACTCATTTTCTTTTGTTCATGTTGAAGTAATTGTCAGCAAATGTCTCGCGCTGAAAAAGGTTTAAAAAAAGAAAATCAGAAATCTTTACTTTTACAAACATGATATCAAAAGTTACAATGGGAAACTAGATATAAACATGAAATGGAGTTCAATTAAAAAAAACCAAACAAACCAACCAGCTTGTGTTAACATTAATAAGAAACCTTTATGCTAAAATCCAACCTTGCTTTATGATTCAAGTTGACTTGATGTTTTCGTTTGTTTTTTTTAGCTTTTAATTTTTTTTAATGGTGAAAATTCTAACAAACATCCCAGATACCAGAAATGAAAAGGAAAAAATTAATTTGATTATGTTAGCAGGAAAAAGTGTGAAGCAAATGAAAATGGCTTCATGCACGCTGACTGTGAAATCCTTGTACAGTGTTTGAGAAGGACTGAATGAAAAGGCCTTGATACCAGATGGAAGGCTTATTGGCATTAATTAAAATTGATTTGACATGCAGAGGCTAGTATGGCTCTCGGTTTAAAACCCCTTTTTGCAAACTGATCATGTATTGGTGGTGGGACAGACGGCGCAAGGTTGATTATGGCAGAGTTGTGTTAGTCACAGTACAGTGCTTGGCGTGTTTCCACCGGCCCTGGCTGTGTTCAGAAAGTCAATGAGAAGATGCACCTGTCAAAATTAATTTTCAGGGTCCAGTAACCTCACTGCACAGCCCTCAGATGGCAACGCAGGATAACATTTTTGGTCACATTTCAGGCACCTTTAACCTTCTACTCCACGTTGAAAGAAAATATTGAATGGGACGTTTTGCTATTTTGCCAGTCTCATGTGCAGCTTAGTTAAAATTAAGCTGTTGATTTTTTAGTAGGCAGAGGGTTCGGATAAATGTTCATATTAACTGGAAGTAAAATAGCACAGCACTAAGTTTCTGCCAAACTATCCGATGAGGGTTTTTTTCCCTTTATAAATGTATATGTAACTATATGTATAAATCTAACTACTATACTTCTGGTATCATATGGAAATTTCCAATATTGTTGCCAGCAGCTGTAATTATAGGAGAAGGTGTCAAGGTAGTAGTCTGTGTTTCATCTTCTCTTACATTTTTTTCATATTCAAGAGCAGAGTCAATATGGCAGCTTCATGATGCTGCATATTAAAAGCTGATCACATCATCTCATAAGTGAACCTTTCACTGCACAGTAGCAATTCGTTTGTGATTTTCAATTTGCTCTAATTTATTTCTGGGCCCTAGGGTTTTGTGTAGGAAAAAGGATGACAGGTGAACAAGAGTCCATGGAAAATGCTATTTCTAATATAAATGTGTAATTTAATAATTGGTTTACTATTTTCTAAACTCAATATTTGGCTTAATTTCTACATTTAACAACCAAGTGATATATGTTATATGGGAAATTACAGGGGTTTTACATTGTAAGAGGTAGTACTTTAAAATGAGGTAGCAATTGGAATAATATATGAATTAGATTGTACACGTGTGGCTTAACATTCAACCTGCCTGGTACGTGGAAGGGAAAATTTCTAATTCGAAAGGATAGGGAGAGAGGCATAGCGAAGGTTTATTTTAATTGCTGTGTGTCCGTTCGTACCTGAAGAAGGTAAGGTGTGTGCAGAGGCAGGCAGCCTGGTAGTGCCGGGAGCGGAGCGGGGCTGCCTCCCCGCCAGCCTCCGCCAGGAGGAGCAGGTGGGCGGGCGGGGCCGGTGGCTCCGGAGGGGCTACACTGCTCCTTTTCGCTTTCCCCAACAGCAGCGTGTATGCCTTATATTAAGCTCTTCCCTGTCATTGTGCTGTTACATTGCGTTCATGAATTTTGTTCTCAAGCTCACTGAAACTATTTCTGATATTATTATTTTTTAACTGCTTTGGACTGATGCCACTAGCCAGTGTTCTTAAAATGATTTTTTCAGTCTACAGCTGATAAACATATGTCTAAAGTATGCAGCTTGAGAATTAACTTGATATTCCACGCTATTCTTTCTATGCTGCTTTAACTCAGCCATTATCCTTACGTAAAAGAGAAGATCCTCCAACTGTCGACTTCTGTCCACTTGAACATGCCTTTGCACGCTTAGAAAATAAAAGCCTGCCCTCAAGACTAATAACTTTTAGTTTCTCGGCAGTGTGCAGTGAGTTTTAAATGAACACTTAGCTGTTTGGGAGGAATATCTCTGCATAAGTAAACATAAATGTCACTTGAAAGGGTACCCTAGACCCTCAGAGAAACTAATTGTTTGATACCAGTTTGGAGGGCAGCAGTGGGAGTATTTGATTAATTATCATTCCACTGCATGCATACTCCATAGTTTAGGAAGAAAGTCAAAACCAGAATCTCATGAATGTGGAGTAGCAAGTAGAATTTGGATTAATTTTGTCACACTGAATTATTCCACTTCTAAAACTGCAGTCATTAGATGCAAATACTTGAATAAACCTGCACTACTAATCTGTATTGAATTTTTAATGCAGGTAGCGTTTTACTGTTCACCTACTTTCATATGGCAATAGATGAAAGCAAGAAGCTTCAGTTATGTGAATACTTGTGTAAACTGGATACTGTTTTCAAGTGCTGTCTTTCCATGATGCACTGAGAATGTGTCCCAGAAAAAGCAGTCGTGATAGCTGAAACCTTTTTTTTTTTTTTTTTCTGTTAGGCTGCATCCACATTAAAATAAGTTTTACAATGAGGGATGGAACTAGAATCTTAAGAAATTTAAAAAGACTAATTTGTCATTCTACATACTTCCTTGATTTTTCAAGGTGGAAGTTCCTAGAAAATCTTCAATCTCTGTTTGTCCTTTAAAAAAAAGTCATTGTGTAGGTAGGGGAAGGACCTTCCTCAGCTTCATAAAACCATTGTCTGCAAAGAGCAAATAACTTTGTGTCTCATTTTCTTTAATTCAGGTGTAAAACATTTCAAAATATACAATGGTTATTAAGTATTTGAAATATAGCAATAGCAATTGCTCCTTTAAAAAAAAAACCACTACATGTTAGGATGCATTGTTTAAAAATAATGTAAATGGCTATCTATGTATCTATATATATATCTTAAAACCATCATCATTATCCTAAAAATATCATTTTTCTTGCACTTTTTAATTAGGTTTAGAATGTTACTGCTTTTGCCCAAATATTTAAAATTTCATTTCACAAAAGGTTTGTGAACAGGCACCAACCATTGGTAGTATGTAAGCAAAGCCTAAATACAGGAAAAGGTCTCTATACAATAATTACCTTTGTGCTTTGAAAGTGTGGTGTTACATGTAGCTCTGCATTTTGAAGATATGATTTGTAATAGTTCTACATCATTTTTGGCACTTGACTGTGCAGTGACTAATGCATTATCAAATGCCAAATACATAAACTGTGAATGGCTCTTGAATTTTTGTTTGTGGTCTGTGCTCTGCTGGTGTTTTGGTTTCTTGTACTTTCAGTTCTGCTCTGTAATTATAGCCTTGCAGATTGAAGCATTCGACTTCCTAGTCACACGTCCTGGATTTTCATATTCTGATTAAGTATGTGGGCAAACTCTTTAATGAATGTTCAAAAGGCAGCCTGAGTTGGTATTCCAATAAACAGCAGCAGCAGTTGCATATTAGGGCCTCACATAACGTGCCTGAGTTCACTTACTAACTCCATTAATCTATTGCACAAAACAGTGCTCAGGATGAGGTTTCTTGTGTAGGTTTTAAAATGTCAGATACGAAAGTAGCAGCACAAGCTAGGCATGCTTCTGCAGGAGTAGTGCCTGAGGGTAGAATTTCTTGCTTTAAAAGTTCTGGAAAGTGACTTTATCTTCCAAATGTCTTAAAAGTGATCTGAAAGCTGTGACTCTTATGTGCTGCATCTGTAGGTATGTGAACTCTTTCCAATTGCGGTTGTTTTAGCATTGCCTTGGGCAAAGAAAAAACATTTATGTTGGCATTTAATGATCTGTTATAGCTTATTAGTAGAGTCTGCAGATAAGCATTTTCTGTCTGTGCTGTATTAAATTGCTATAGGTTTAGGTCTTAAATTTGTATTGCAAATATTCATCTTGTTTGTTTGCCAGTAGTGAAGAAGTACTTAAATTTCAACAATAAATTGAAATGAATGGCAATTAGTTGGAATGTCATTTTACAGTCCAAGTTAAACAGTCAGTGTTTTCATACTAAACAGAAGTTGTAATGATGGCATGAGAAAAGTTATGTGCTCACCATTTTGTGTGTATAGTGTTTCAAGGTTTCCTTTTGGGATACCAGGGGAGCCTGATTTTACTTGTAAAATGTGGTGCCTGATTGCACTGCTGATGGTTTAAATCATGTACAATCTTTTGCACGCTCCCAGTTTATGCTTGGCTGCTATTAGCNGTACTTTTAAGATAATGTAATTTGACTGCTTGGTCTGTTTTGGTGGTTCAGTGGTTTCAGTGTGTCACATCATGAACATTTTACCAGTGCTCTAAGATTACTACAGGTAAGGATTAAATCTGACCTAGTTTGAGAGGATTTCTGACTGTTTTCTGTATTGGAACGGTTTGAGTTTTTAATTTCTCAGTTAAAAGCAATCATGACAGTAGCTCCATTATCCCTTTAATCCCTCCTCTCTAGCCACGCTAACCCTGTGCAGACCATAAGCAATGCATTTAGTAAATGTAAGGTAGTGACATTGTGCTGTGGGAGAGAAAAACCAGCTAGAATTCTTTCTCTCTGTACAGAGACATGTTATCTCAGGGCTCTACAAATTAGGAACAATCATTATCTGTAATGGCTGAGAAGGCAACAGACAATCAAATGAATATCACACACAAGGATTTGACATACCTTCCTTGGTCAGGCCATTTATGGTGCGAGGATTATACCCACAGAAAATAGTTTTGGCACGCCATCACTTCAGCAAAAAAGATGCTATCGAACATGCGCACATCCCCCAACAGCCTGCTTCCTGCGATTGCTTTTCACAGTATCCAGTCTGTCCATCTGTCTGCTCGTTGTTGTGTTACCTTCCTTGCTCGTAAGTGTTGTCCTTGTCTTGGGGCTTTTTGTTCATCCTTCAAACAAAAGGACAGTAGTTCTCGTTTTTGTTCCGATCGGGGCTGTCTGGCATTCACGGCTGATGTATTGGAGCTTTTACATCTGGTGTTTCCCTTGTCGGACAATGCAGTGCTGTGTTCTCTTCTCCTCAGTATCCATATTTCTAATGGTAATGTTAGCAAGGAGAGCTAGCGTGTGGTGGTTCAGTTGCCTTCGGTAATAGGATTTCCCTCTACTCCTTCCTTCATTGTTGCTAGGCAGTAATAGAACTGTTTTTGAGCTGTTTTAACCGAGGATTCTGGTCTATAAAATCCATTCCGTAGTTCTTCAGCTGCTGCACAGGCAGGCAGCAGTTTAAATGTGGGCTTTGACAGATGCTGTCTTCTGACAGAGCAGAATTTAACGTCATTGCTTGGCTGAATCCCACGTGATTGTTTGCATTCATTTTGACTAAATCCAAAGGCAGCCAGAAAGCTTTATAGGCTCTTGCCTCCTGTTTGATAGATAATACATACCCAGTTCGAGCACAGTGATAGGTGAATAATATAAAAATTGTATGATTATTAAATGAATGATTGAGGGTTTTTTCCAAATTGTTTTCACTTTTCCTTGACACGGAAACTTAGGATTCTCTAGGGGATTTTTAATGCTAGACTTTCTATTCCCGTATTCCACAAGCTGTTCTGCAGTGCAAAGGAATTATAAGCATTTAAATTCCGAAGCTTTGTTTAACCCATTTGGCTCTCCAAGTACAAATCTTTTGTGCCTTCATGCCAAAGGGAAGAAGAAACTTATTTGCTTATACTTCCTTTACACATGCTTATTTCATAAAAGCTGCTTTTTGTAATCTTAAGTTAGTCAATTAAGCTGGACAACACTAATGTACAAACACATGCTGTTAAGCTGCCTTTCTGCTGTTAATAGCCTTCTTCCTTGGTAAAGGGTGAAGTCTGGTGTTGCAGAGTTGGGGGCACTTGGGTTCAATTATTGATGGGTCTATAATATCTTTTGCCTGTTACAGGTATACCTCTGTTACAGAATTAGTCTTTCTGGTCCTAATGAAACTCGTGTTCCTTTCATTTCTTGTCCTTTTGATGACTGACTTTTCCATGCTGAAGCATCTTACTATATATACCATGTTATAAATAAAATATCACAATAGATAGCTCAGTAAATAGAAGGCTAGCAGCATATCTACCCATATATTTAGCAGTCACTGTGTTTGGTCCACTCTATTTTGAAAAGTTAGTGACTTTTGACTGGTGTGTTTTTTCTGTATGTGTGGTTTGGTGTTGTGGTTTGGTTTTTTATGTTTTGTTTTTTTCATTGTGGGTTTTGGGTTGTTGGTTTGTTTGGGGATTTTTTTTGGGGGGGGGAGGGGGGGAGGAGGTGGGAGGGAGAGGAGTTTAGCCAAAGGATAAAGAAAGTATAATTACTCTATCATATAGTATCTGTCATTAATAGGATTTTGGGGGTAGGTACATCCTTTACTGGCAAATAAGGCTTCCCTAGGCACTCAGTGTGTTTTACTATTCTAGATGCATATTCTGATAATTTACTAGAAACATAATCAGATTTATATCCTCTTAACTAAATCACTTACATACACTAACCTTCTATATTAATCTAGTCTTCTTTTCATGTGTGCATTCCCTCTCCTGATGACAATTTCCAAAATCCTGTGATCCTATTTGAGGGCAGTTTAGGAGCATGAGTATATTTCCTAAATATTAATTATCAATGTATTGTGCACATCAGTACAGACCTGTATCTCCTTCACTCTAAAAATTTTGTATTTAAATAACGGGGAGAGGTCAGGGAGATGATGGAGCAAGAGAGGAGAGACCTCTGTGCAGCACCACTTATGTTCTGGGATTTTTATGAATAATTGAGAATCAGTGCTTTGAGAGGTTGCATGTGGGCCCAGTCTACTGAATTTTCCACTTAAACACACAAAGCTTTCTTATCCTTACTCTGTACAATATACAAAACTTTATATAATCTGATGCTGTAAGTATACAGATATGTGACAGAGTTTGGGTAGGAGTATTGTCAGTTTGCTGAAGTCTGGGCTACAAGTAGGAAATAGAGTGAGATATTCATATAGTTAATTTACCTGTATTGATTTACATTTTTTTTAATACTAACATGTAAAGCTGCCTCTGATTTTTGAATTTTCGGATGAGACACACATGTTGTATTTGAGAAACAAGCTTAAATCTCAACAGAGTGGGTATTTAAATTCATAGTGTTTCCACTTTATTTATTTACTTCTGCCTCACTATACTTAAAAGGTATTTCTGAAGGTTTGTGTCTTACATGTATTGTGTTTAAATACTGAGGTGAGCAGAGCTGGGGTGTTTTTTTTTTCTCTATATGGTCATTAGTATGTATTAAAGGTAAAAAATCCCAAGGGCCATTTTTCCTAAATATAGTCTGTTTTAAAATAAATTTAGAAGGGAACAGACATCAGCTTTGACTTTTAATTATATGAGCATATAACTTGTGCACAGCTTTTAAAGTTCAGGTGGAGCAATGTTGATATGTGTAAAGTTTGTCATCTTGCCCTGTGAGCAAATTGAATATTGAACTCTTTAATCTTAAGGCACAATACCTTTTTTTCCACTCATTCTGTGCTTTTAAAAGATGAGCAGGTCTTCACTCATCTTACAGAAAAGTAAGGAAAAGACTTGATTTTTCTACTACTTTCTATTTGGTGTGACTGATGTAGCTTTAGAAAGTCAAAGTTCCAGAAAGAAATACCTTTACTTTTATAGTACATTTTTCTTTCTTATGTGTGTATGGTACTTGTATGTTACTGAGTATTTCAGGACAGCAGAGCTTGCTTTGCACTGGAAACATGGCCTGAACGTTTGAATAGTCTTGCTGGGCCTGGAGGTTGGAACGAGCTGTATTTCGGTTAACTCTCATCGTGAAGGGTCAGTGGATTGCTTGTTCTTGATGCAAGGAGTACTCTGTTCTGTAATCTTGCTACCATTGCATGTTAATTAGAAGCTGCAACGTTAGTGTTTGACATGCTGCTACCCATTAAGGCTAAGGAGTTATTCTGATATGAAGATGTGCAGCATGGGTGTAAGGAACTCTACAAAGGTACTGTGAGCAGCTTAACTATTCAGTGAGTTCGGCAAAGATAGAAGCAGATGCAAAGAGTCTGAAGAGGTTTTTATTTAGAATAACCTGTGCACACAACAACTGTGTACTATGTAAAATTTATTTGTGTGTAAGTTTGGGCTGTTTTCTTCAAAAAACTTAAACTTCCTGTGTGTCATTTTTAGAGGATGTCAGTGGAATCTTTTCTAATTGTTTTTGAAAATAAATCAGACTCTAAGTTCTGTCTTGATACCATTAACAGAAGTTTCTTAAATCAAGTTTGAATTGTTGTGATAATCAGGTGTGTACTGCTAGGTAATTTTCTGCCTGGTGGCCACAAGTCCCATGAAAGTTTAATTAAATATGTACATCATAGCTGACCTGTCAACTGAGTGGTCACATATGGGCCATGCTTTCTGGAAAGTCCATGAACACTTTGCAAAGATTATTCCATTTTATCATAGTAAAATGCAGTAGTGTTTCAGTGGTAATGTGTTGAAAACTTCTGAAGTGACAGATCAAAAGGATTAATGGCAACATTTTTGAAGGTTATTTTTGCTTTTCAACTTCAGTCTGGAAATGTGTTAATGCAGAATGGCATAAGTGCTTAGTTTTAATTTTCTGTGTATGTATATGGCCAGTGGCTGTTCTGTTCTTTGCTTCAATAAGTAAGAGTGGAGAGGACAGGGTTATAGAATATTTGTTACTTGCTTGGCTACTTTGTGATCCCAACGTGTTTCTTAACTATCACAAGGATGTTTGCAACTGAAGGAAAAAAAAATAGCAATCTAGAAATGGCCACTTGTGTCAGTATTGCCTGCCTTACTTTTCTTAGCAGATTTTCACCATTGCTTAGCTAGTTGAGAAACCCAGTTTACACTTGCTACATTTTTTTATAAATGGTCAAGATTTTGCACTCTATTCTAGTCACACCCAAGCCATAAACTCTAGTGATTTCATTAATCTTTCATTGTTGCATTTAAAACAGAAATGTAGTAATATAGAACAATCTGAATTGGTGATAGAACTAGAGAAGGTTTCTGGTTATTCTGAAATGGGCGTATTTTTGTTTGTTAGTGAGTAGTTAATGATTTTTATGTCATTCAATAAGGAATATAAGCACATCCCCTAACTTTGCAAAATTGTGAGACAGAGAAAATACCAGGTGATCTTTACAAGGCAGCAATGTGCTTCTTGTTCTACCATACTTAGGAAATATTTCAAGGGATGTTTCATAGTTCTAAAGCTTATTTTTTTTATTAAGTAAATTGACATTATGGGTATCCAACTGGAATTCAATGAGGAACATAGACTTGGAGTGCTTCAAAATTCCCTTGGAAAGCCAAAATACAAACCAGTTTCAGTCTACTTTATTTCTATTCTGGTTTCATGTTATGCAAATTTTGGGTATTGGATGTCCAGGCATGTTTCTTTCCTCAATAATATGGTGTTTGCTTTATCACATCTTCTTTCTTTTCGGTATTCTGATTTTCCTGGTCTTCCCCCAGGCTTTGCATCCAGTTATTGCAGACCTTGTGTGCTAAATGCAGTTTTTATTCTATTTTTTTTTTCAGGGGATGGATAACATAATTTCATTTGTAATATACAGTATTTTTGGTTGTGGTGTTCTCCCCTGATGAACTGACAATCCAATGTCAGCAATAATATTTTCTGCCTGTCACAAGGGTTCCTTTTGCATTCTGAGCAGAGCAGGGACTTTATGAAGCCTTGATTCAGCACAGCAGGGTAGAGAACACCAACCAGCAGAAGTACCAAACCTTTGCAAGCAGTTTAAAGCACAACTGTGGAAAACAGAATTCTGTTTTTCCCCTTACCTTATGAGTTACCCCAACACCCACCCTCACACCCACAGCATGAGAATTTGAAATGAAAACTTAAATTTTAAAGAAAGTGAGACTTTGGGAAGAGCTAATATTGAATCTCTTAAAGCAGGAAGATGGCATCCTATGGGAGTTAATAGGCCACCAGCTCTTATGCCTAAGGAGAAAAATGTGTTGTTCCAGCTGTTACCACCTGTCCAGCCTCTCTCTCTGCCTGATTCCCTTCTGCAACAGGCACAGAAAACTCCTTTTCCTTTAGGCTGTCTTCAGGCTCTTGAGACATCCAGCACTACTCTCCCAATGATTTGAAGAGTCTTGGCCCATCAGGCGCATCACTAGGATACCACACCTGCCCAACAGTCTTCTTTGGACTGCTGGAAAAGCTACCTTTTTCTTTCTGCTTTGTTTTTATGGGGTTTGTTTGGGGTTTTTTGTTTGTTTGTGGGGGGTTTTTTTGAGACTGATTTAAGAGATTAGCAGCTCCAACTGTTCATTTCCTCACTACACTTTTTTCCTCCCATGTGTATGGTTTGTATGTGAATATGGAGGTATTTTGTCAGGCTCAGATCCCTGGGTTTGAAGTTGAAATTGGTGATGTAGATGTCTAGTTAATGTTAAATAATACGGAATTGAATAGGTGTGTCAGAATTCCATATCTCATGGGGTAGAGACCTGTATTGTCTCCTTCTGATTGTCACATTTCCTTAGTAGCTTTAATACAATAATTCCTACAGCTCCATCCTGTAGGTATCCTCATTTACTGCTTATTCTGTGGGACACACAGGCTTTATACAGATATAACAAAGGTACAGCAAGTGTCTTAAGTGCCTTTTTTTTTTAAGCACAGATGTGTAAACTAGGAAAAACAACAATATCTGTGGAAAAATCCTTTCTCCAGTGATGAAGGAGTTTTTGTAATAAATTTAGGCAATATTTGTTCATATCAAACAGAAAACCTGGATAATAAAATGGAGCATAAGTCCCCTTTAAGAGTAGTTCAGTGCCACCCTTTCCTTGAGATGTTGGGTGAAAAAAATTACTTCAGACACCCTGAAGATCACCTAGTTTATAAATCTAGTCCAGCTTAGCCAGCCAGTTTCATGTATCTCTCTTTCCCTAATGTTGGTCTGTGTTAATGATGCCATCAATCAGTATACATTAATGAAAAACTGATTTTAATGTATACTGAGTTTTAACATGTAGCATGCTTAGTAGCATTGAAGTACTTTCAAACTACTGCAAAGTTAATTCTGTTTTGTGGCAAAAATCCTTTGGAAGTAAATGTTCATTTCTATATGCTTCTGAAGAACAAAGAAATTAACTTGCTATACAAAATGACTTTGCATTCCCCTAGATGTCAGTCTGTCCTGCACACTTTCCACTTTTGAAATTCACATGAAACTTAACTAGCATCCCTTTAGCAATGTCAAAGAAAAAAAGGAAACTATACTGTGGAAATAAGAGGTTTTCTGTCTGAATAACTGTGTTCATAATTCCTTCTGTAATCTGTGTAAGATTCTAGACTGGTTTCATGAGCCCATGGATTTTCCCCCCCCCCCCTAAATTTTGCACTAATGTAGAGTCCTTAAATGTGTGATTTAGAGGAAATCCTTAGAGTCCAGTTTGTATTATGTGAATTGACAGAGAGTATTGTTTCAGAACTAGATAATTGTCCTTCTTTTCTGATATCCTAGACCATATAGCAAACTTAAATTCCAGGGGGTTTATTTTCTATAATTGAGTGGTTCTAATAGAAGAAGAAATAAGGGACAGCTATGTTGCATCTTGTCTGACTCAAAACATAATATTAAATATAAAATAACATAAAATTTGGCCAAAAATTAAAAGATGCTATTTTTCTGTAATAGAGGTATATATTCTTGTAACTCTTAATCAGCATCTGAAAAGCTTTCTATCACTGACCTGTTTTACTGGAGTAAATTTATAGGGAGCATCTGTCATCTAAAAAAAACCAACAACAGAACCTCACAAATCACACAAAAACCTGTCATCCTCTTAAAAACTCCACAGATCTCATGGGCTTTTTCTTTTAAGTCCTCTCTTCTCAAGGATTTGGGTAACTAAGCATTCAGCCTTCCACCAATGCTTTTTCTGTAATGTTTGGCTAAGGCATGTTTGTGCTTTGCTCATATGTGAATAGTATGGTTTGTATTACAGAAGAGGAGAATTTACTTTGGGGAGACTAAATCTGGCTTCCAACTTGCCCCTTCTCTCCTCACACATCCCTTGGATCTCCATCGTACTGTTTTTCTTGGAGTTACTTATTTAGGCAAATACAAAAAGCTCTATAATTCTGTGGATAACAGTAAGAAGCATAATAGTCAAAAAAAGCCAACAGTTGTTTTCTACTTCTGTTGCATTTCTAGGTAAGCAAGCAAAGCAATAAAATAGAATTGAAGTCCCTTTTTAATTTAATGAGGCCTGGATAAGATACAAAAGGGAGTTCCTTTTTTTGGAGAATCTGGGTCACCTTATACAGAGATTTTGCTGTGAAAAAATGTTTTTGTTGTTATTGTTGTTGCTGGTTTGTTGTTTGGTTTGTTTTGTTTTACCCTTTATTATTCTCTCTGGTTTTGTGGTGTTTTTTGGTTGGTTGGTTTTTTTTAACAGCTGATCGTACACAGTACTGTCTGGAACTATGCACCAGTATCTGTTCTTCTGTGCTGAGTTTGCCTCATGAGAAGAGGAGTTTTTGTTGTGTCTAATTAACTTTCACTTTTATGAGATGCACTGGGGGTGGAATGGTCAAGAAGATACATCAGTAATGTAGGAAACACTGGATAGAGTGAGGAAAGTTAGAGCAGGTCTCTTGAATCTCTGTACTTCTCTTTTTAGCAGGTTGGTTGGGACCAGTGCCAGGTTAAAATTGTCGATGTATTCACATGGTAATGCACACAGTCTAAGAAACTGTGTGGAATGTCGACTAGCTGGGAATAGATGCATCAGTCTACTCTGAATGGTCTGGTGGAGTTGGTTCAGGTCCCGTGTGACTGGAGCTAATAAGCTCTGATGACTCTGTGTAGAATTGCTTGCTTGCTCTTGAAACAATGCTGCAGCATACATGAGATGCTTGCAAGATTTATAAATAGTTGCTTCATGCTGTGTGGCAGTGTGGTTTCTGAAGCCATGCTGGCCTGGAAAGTGAACTAGCTGTGTTTCCATGAAACTGCCTTGAGCTAATGAAATTGCTAAGGCGCCTCTGTCATCTCAAATGGAAAATGTGCTACCTGGAATATCTTATCCCAGTTGATTGAATCTGATGGCAGCAGTGAGTTGGGGGTTGTTTTAGAACAGCTCTCATACTGGTAGTGCCTTGTCATTATTTTTATCTAATTTTCAGATGTTTTTCTTCAAACTAGGCACTAGTCAGTGTCAAAAACGTCTGCTTGAGAAGATAATGGCATTTGCTCTTTGCTCAAAGTAGGCATATGTTCATTTACCCAGGAATATGACAATGTAGAAGCTGAGAAATAAAGAAGAAATATGTTGTCTGGCATTAGCTCTTGAATAGTTGCTTTTTCTTAGATTTCCAAAATGTCTTTTCAGAAGATCAGGAATAGAGATGTGTGAGGTTTCTATACTTATTACCAGCCTTTTGAGCCACACGGAAAATTACTGTGCTGCCCTTTCTCGAGAGGTGACAATGCTATTTTGTTTTGGTGCTTTTCTGATAGAAGTAGAGCACCACCACAATAAGACAAGGAAATTATTGGATGAGTGTCTATGAAATTGAAACCATCTGTGTCTGCTGAAGCCCTCCTAAGCATGTACAGAAAGTTCCAGGGTGTCGTAACAGAGGATTCTTGTTATACTTTGGGTTTTGTGGCCTTTTTTTCTCACTGAGATCTTGGCATTGAAAGCCTAACTCTATTCCAAAACATTGTCTGCTCTTAGTGACTTACTCATTTTTACTTCCTACCACCTAAGTGCTCAGTTTCCCAGTGAGGGGACCTTAGTTTGCAACGGATGGCTGTAGAAAAAAAAAAATTGTGTTTATTTTTTATCCCTGACAGTAGACTCTTCAAAGGTGAAACAGCTCTTTGAAGTAACTGCACAGATGTGAGGGCTGAAGGAGAGCTGAAGAGGTCTTGCTGCTTAAGGCAGATTTCCTTCAGATAAGCTGTGAAATCCACAGGATCATTATGGATGACTGATACTTGC
Organism: Galbula dea; assembly: GCA_013399015.1. Lineage (NCBI taxonomy): Eukaryota > Metazoa > Chordata > Aves > Piciformes > Galbulidae > Galbula > Galbula dea. The sequence goes on from VWZX01010261.1 coordinate 485,061, forward strand.
TAACATATGAGTAGCTGAAATAATAGTTGCAGTGAACCTCACCTGTGTGTGTGTTGACTGGCATAGTCTATCATCTTAAAGGTTTGTTCACAGTGGGAAATTCTTCAAAGATAAATTTGTGTATGTATGTGTATATGCATACACAATGGGGGGTGTATACAGAGAGAGGGGCAGCCATTTGAAAACTTCTAAAACCTGGTTTAAAATACACTTTTAATTGTACTGATTTAGTCAAGGGGTTTGTTTTTTTTCCTGCAGTCCTGTGAATACTGTGTAAAAGTGATAGCATAACAGGAAGATTCTTAAATTTGTAGAGATTTTGTATGGCATTTATGTTGTCTTCATCTTTGAATAGAATGGCCCTGGACTATGAATAAGACCTTGTCAGTTGACCTTCATTTGAGAGGACAACATTTCTGTACTAGCAAAAGTACAGATGTGCCCTGGCCATTCCAGAAAGCAATCAAATTATAAACCAGATCTCATAATGCATAGATGGAAGCTGAGATAGTCTATCTAGTGTATGCATTGTATATAAGATGGAAAAATAAAAGTTAAATGCTGTTTTCTTAGTGCTTTGGGAAGAGCTTAATTTAATCTTTTCTCCTGAAGAGAGAAGAATAATGGGGAATTTAGATATAATGCCAAAGGAAGCTGAAAGTAAAGGCAGAAAGCCAAATGGAAAAATTCCTCTTCTGTGATACAGCCAGAATCCTTCCTGTATTTTAACTTAATGCATGATTTATTGCCATTACAGTTAGGCTTTGATATAGGCATATAACATCATTGACTTCTATATTCTACAGTAGGGTGTATGAAATGATGTATTTATTCAAGATCCCAATACCAATAGCAGTTTGCACAATCTACTTCACAGAAAGTACTGTAGCAATAATACACAAATTCTGGTGCATGCATGCTAATACAAAAAATTTTGAAGGCAGTTCTTTCAACTTAAATATTCATCAAGAAGCACACAAGTAGAAAGCATTCTTGCAATGGTAAGATACGGTATCCTTCTAATTATCTTCAACATATGAATCTATGATGTGTGACTAAGATGCTTTTTGTCCCAGGTCACTTTCCTGTGTGATGATTAATACTGTGCTTCTGTTGCTTGATTCACATATGTGATTCTTTTTGAAGTAAAACAGTCCTATCACACAAAAGAGTGTATTAACTTTTGTCAAAGAGCCAGGCTTTTAGAACACACTTAAATGAAGACAACTGAGAGTGTAATGCTACATTGTCTATTCACTCTTTGGGTACAAACTAGAAATATTTGTTGTAGTGTTTGGGGGGTTATTACTTTATTTTTTTAATAAAGCTTGGAATCTTTTGCATACATACAAAGGTTTAATCTAGGAAATACAGACCTTGGAGTTCAGGTGGCTTCCTGGCTGTGTCTGCAGACATGTACAGTAGCATGCTTTAGTGCTGCATAGTAATGATCCCTGCAAAATATTTTAACTCTTTAATCTGTTTACACCTCTACCTGTGGAGGGAAACTTTAGGCCTCCTGGAATTACCCAGTTGCACTGAGTGGAAATTGCTTGGAGAAAGAGGGGGAGGAATAAATGTTTTGGTCTAATTTGAGTGGTCCTTTGTAAATAAAAATATGTTGTAATTAAAACCAAATACTGGAATGAGAGTTCTACAATAAAAAGTATGTAGTGCAGTGGATCTTACTGGGAAAGCTGGAGGGCAGGAGAATTGGAGAACAGGACTGTAAATGGCATATTACAGAACCCAAACCACTGCATTTTAATTCTAGGTGTTTAATTATGTTGGTGTGTGTGAAACTTTACATAATGTAGTGCAAGGAAAAGATCTAGCTAATCTAGAAGACAGTTTGTTGGAGATACTGTGACTAAGTGGGATGCTATTATTCTAAATTTTGGAAGTGCTCAGGCTTCAAAATATTGTATTGAGAAAGATATGTTAGTGATTTTTACTAGTGGTGGGAGCAGCCATGTGAGGGTACTGAAAAGGGCAAGGTTTTTTGCATGCTGTTCTGCTGCGTTAAATATATAAAGCTTGGGAAGCTAAAGGTTATGTATCCCCTACTTTAGTATTAAGATTGAGGTACATTTCATACTCTGTTTATGAAATGGGTAGATTTGTTTCTTTTGAATCCCAAATTGCCTCTGTGCCCTCAGTTAAAATGTGGAAAAATGTTTCCAAGGCTCTGTTTATTTTGTTGAAATCCGAATGTAAACATTTTGATCCAGTGATATTTTCATTCCCTTTGAAGTTAAACCTACTGAAATCTTTTGTTTTACTTGATACAAGTAGATAAAATCACAAGACAGAAAGAAACATTGCAATTAAGTGTCAGCTCCAGTCATAATAGTTTTCAAAACTAGTGTTTTTTCATCTGGAACCATATTGCAAGTCTGTATGTTGAAAATGTAAGATACACTGTGTCTGTTCAAAATAGTTGCTTTCTCTCAAATTTAGTATTTTTAGTGAAATAAAAGTTTATTCATAAGATAAACAGTAACTTTGTGTTTGAGGGCAGATTTTTATATGTCAGATTTCCCAGCTTCTTGTGATAAAAATTGGGCATAGATCAGTTCCTCGGAAGAGATTATTAACCTGTGTGGACAGTTATGTTACATGCAACATTTGAGAAGGAGTTAAATGACTGAATTTGCCTTCTTGCCATGCAGAAGTGATACCTTTTGCTGCCATTATGATCAAGGATGCTTAGCCACAGTCTTAAAAAGCAAACAAAAAAAGACTGTTTACGCAGCGCCCTCCCACCACCACGTACCCAAAAACTCTGCTTGCACCCTGAATTGATTGACTTCACATCTTCATGGTACACAACATGTTTTCTTCCTTTCAGTCTGTTAGGGTTTGTTTCTTTTAATTAGTTATAGCGATAAGATCAGTGTACAAATTGTGGGACAAAATCTGGGCTGTTTTGTTAAAATGGTGTTAATTTTCATTCTTTAACACAATATCCTTTTAAATATGACAGTTGAAAACAAACCTGTGAACTTTTTCAGCTGGGATAGCACAAAATGTTTAGAGACCATATTCTAGTTATTTGGCAAGCATATGAAAAATATCCAGTCTTCCTGGTTTAGGGGAATTACAGTGTATGTATACTGCAGCACATGCAAGTCCAGAAATTATAAGGTGCTCATGCTGGACTAAAAGCAGAGTTTTTTACAGTTAATTGCTGTTCTGACTTGTTTGTCTGATGTTGTATAAAAGTATCTTGTCTCAATATTTTGTCAATATTTTTATCACCAACATCCAAGATGTTGAATCTGCTCTGTGTCAGTGGACAGTTTGTTGATATGAGGGCTTTAACAGATACTATGCTGGAGGCTTACTACTCTCTCTGCAAATAGCAAATGGTATAAATACATTTTTTCCCCTTTTCATAGTACTTTTTTACTTCCTATACATACAGTTGCTATCCCTTAACTTTGCTGTAGCCAGTGGAACAAGTGGATGTCCAGCAAAGTTCTATTGGGGTGTCTTAATATACAAATTCCAAATTAAAGATATACAAAAAGAAGTAAGAAGAAAATTTGAGGTAGCAGAAATTTCAATACCAATATTACTTGACTGACCACAGAGGTCTGTATTTTTACTAGCAGTCTGTTCCAGTTATAGTAGGCTTCAAGATCAACACCTGTTGTGGTTTAAAAAAACCACTGTTTTGCAGCTGAACTTGCATAGCAGATTAGCAGGAAGCCTTGAGGGTAAGACAATGTTCTGCAATTAAAACGATCTAGACTCTTCCCTGGCCTGTGATATTTCGGAAGAGCCCTTTCCATGTCGAAGTGGTTATAGTAGGTTGTATTCTTAAAATCATCCCTGTCATCACTCAAGCCCTTTTATCTCTTAGCCTGTTTGTTACAATTTATTATAGCTGCAGCTAAAGCTTTTGATCCTGAAAAAGCTCTTGCTGGTTTTGAACTCAGCAGTTACTTTTCTAGGCAACGGAAACAGCTAAGAGTTCATTGCTACAGTGTTTCTGTGCATTGGCTCCTCAAGGAATACAGAGTTCAGGATTTTCTCCTGGTGTTTTAAGTATTTCAAGGTGATTATGTGGAACATTGCTTCCATGATGATAATTACTATTTCTTGTAAAGTAATACATAGCCATAATGCTGGGATTATGAAAGCTGGTAAGGTATGGAAGAGTATTATTTAACCTTCTTTGCAGTGACTGGAAGGGAGAAGATGCCATCAGCATGAGGTACAAGTGGGAAGAAGTGATGCTGCATAATGTGTTGATCAAGCAATTACGAAAATGCTTAAGATCTTCAATAGTTTCCCATGTATGGGAATTCCAGTATTCCAGCATTGCCTATTCTAGCAAAAAGGTTCAGTATAGTGAAGGGGAGTCTGGAAAGAGCTTTACTGGTTCCTGTTGCACTGAGACATTGTACAGCATGACATAAAATTAATCAGTTGCTTAGGTCTTGGTTTACTTTGGGTTTTTTTGGAAGAGTTTTCTCACAGAAGGTAAGAATCCATCTACATTCATTTAGGCACCTGCAGAGCTTGTAAAAAAAATCTTGCACAAAGCATTTTACAAGTCTTCCCAGGAGTTGCAAGGGAATGTTTCTGAGTTTTTTTTAAGCCTTTTCCTCTGCAAATTTATTGCTTACTGAATGCAGGCATAAGTGGGATCTTCTGTTGCTCTGTAGTGAGCTACACTTTCTTTAATGTACATATGACTGTTCCCTTGAATACTATTTCAAAAGCAGGATCTGGGTAGGAAAAAAAGTGCTTTTCTATGTATGTTTAGCATTTGCACATCAGCAGTTCTTTTATGCAAATGAATTTCTTGAGCCACATATTCTGTGATGAAGAATATGCTCATATTCTGGTGAAAAGCCACTTCACATGAGTGGCTAGTACTTGCTGTTCCAGGTACTATTGGCCCTAGAGATTCATGACTGAAGTTGAATGTTGGAGGCTAAAACTAGGAAACTGTAGTAAATTCACTATTATGCAAATTCCAGTTCTACTGAATTGCTATGGCACATTCTGATCTTAGCATAGAGAAAAGCAGTAGTATATAAGTCTTTACACCTGACTTGTGAGAAAGATGAAACCATCCTGTTCTGAAAGTGCTTGTAAAAAATCTTACTGGTGGCCAAGTAATATGCACAAGGCTGGCTCAGGTAATTAACCCAAAGGGAAGGAATTTTAAGAAGATTGTTTTAGTGATATCTAATTTTGTCTTTTCACTCAGTTCAAGGAATGAGTCATTTAAATAAACATAGGTAGGTATAATATAGGCAGGCCTTTATTTAAAGACAAAACAAAACCAAAAAAAAACCCCAAACAAAACCTCTGGAGTTGTCAGGATTAAGAATTGCTGGGTTTTGATGGAAACAGCTTATCCCCAGGAAAATGGAAGTGCTTACATGTTTAATCTGGCTTTGTCACCAACATTCCTCTTCAACTCAGAATTGGTATTTCAATAGCAACAGCTTGAAATTACACAACTGACGTAAATTCAAGACAAAGATCTTAATTTTACTAATATTTTGTGAAGGATAAAGATGGGAGGAGCTCTAGCATGCTTCATTGAAGACTGTTCAGGAATGTTTGGAAATCATAGAATCATAGAATAGTTACAGCTGAAATCTTACCTTTGAGGGTAATACTTAATTTTTAAGGCATCTCAGTACTTGTTGCTTTCATTAAATCTTTCCAAGAGCATCTCCAGTAATTTCTTATTCTTTTAGCATATTTATATGATTTTGGCCCCAGTTGATCACTAGTCACTACAGTATTTATTTAGATTCAGTTGTGATCTAGTTCAGTTCTGCAGAACCAAAATATTGCCTGAGCTGTCTCTAAGCAATCTGGTTAATTCAGTAATATTTTTCTTTGTTTAAACTTAACTACTTTTAACCTGCTTGTAATGAAGAAGAAAAAGCAGTGAGTATTTTTCATGTCTTTCACTGACACTAATCTCCAAGTCTAATTTGTTACTGAAAAAAAAAAATCAGTCCAGTTCTTTATTTTGTTTTAGTGTCAATATTTCAGAATTTGAGAATCTTGTCAGTTTTAGTTCTAGAATGGATTAATAAAGGACAAGATTTGTAAACAAAAGTTTAATTTGAATGCTGTGGAGCAAAAGTATTAGTATTTCTAAGTTTCATTTACTACCTTGGTAACATCATCATAGTTTTATTTCTACCAGGGTGGTCCCTTGCTGCTTTTTTCTCCCTCTCCACTGTCATTGTAATGCTGTAGTCATTCAGAAGAGGCTGTCTACTTCTGGCTTTCTTATACCTGTGAATTTTTTTATATGGACTAACTTAAACAGTATTTTGAAAATGATAATAAAATTTGCCTTATCTTTGTAGGAAGATGGGCATCAAGTTTTCTTTCTTGCAATTGAGTTTGAGGGTTGACCATCTTCCATTGGTATTTTTCTTCAAACTCTGATTGATAAGACGTGATCTTCTGTATAAGCAATTCTGTATTTTGAAATAAATATGGTACATAAAATTTTTACTAACCACTTTTGTCTTGTCACATCAGTTTTTTTGGTTGTTAAAGTAGGGAAACAGTGAAGCTATGGTGTTATTTTCCTTAGCCTGTTGTTATCAGAAGCCTCTGGTAAATAATGGTCAACTTTTTAAAATTGGTTCTTTAAAATTTTTAGTTCTGCTTAAACTTCCACTCTTTCCTAGACTGTAAGGAAGTTGAAACAATGTAAACAGTAGAAGTGACCTTTTAATTCCTATTCCAAGCAATGGAAGTTAAAATGACTGCGGTATTAGCAGTATTGGAGCAATAGTTATGATCCTGTTATCAAATTCTAATTTTTTACAGCATAGTTTAAAATTAGAAAGGGAGTTAAAAGCTTGAAATTTATTATTTAAATATCTGTCTTGTGGGACTTCATATGCAGATTTGTGTACATAGAAGTATGCAAATAAGCTATCCCAGTCTCATATGTAAATAAAACGATGATGTGCATCACCAGTTCAACTTGAAAAAATTATTAAAATTTTCTTGATGTGAACAGAAGTCAGAGAATTATTAGGAAGACTCCAGAGGCAGAGCAGCTCAGATTGTTTTGTTTTGCTTGGTTCTTTAGAAGATTTTTTTTTCCCCCAACGGTTTTTTTAGAGCTTTAATTTTTCAGAACAAAGATCTGTGTTTTCAGAATCCAAGCTATTTATTTGACATAGATAGATGTTTCTATCAGGCTTAAAGTAGGACATCTGGACCAGTTGTTAGATACTTGCTTTTGGAGTCATCCCATTATTTTGGCTTTTTGCCATACATTTATGTGGACAAGAATTAATTTCTAGAGAAATATTATTAAGTATGGAGTTGTTTTTGTGATAGTTCTTAGATTGGCTTTACTAGAATTTTCAAAGGATCGATGCTTTAAATCACTTGGGCAGTAACAGTGTAGTTGCTGGTAAGTAAATTGAGTTCTTGCGGTCTCTTCCGCCATACATTGAATAGATGAATGGAAGTCTGTTCTTAAATGTGATTTTTGTAAGCTTACCATCCATGTGTATATATTTTCTTTCTCATCTGATACTAGAGTGTTGCAGTTTTAGCATATTCATCTTAATGAATGGAACAGTCTTTGGTTGAATTGCCTTCCATCATGGATGGTGAAGCTGAAAGCTACATTGTTTTATATGAAAGTAGTTGCCAATACTTCTTGCAGAATCAGATGTTATTTTCTACTTGTACTACTTCTGTGCAGGAGCATACAAGTTATGTAGTTTTTAGATTTTTGGGTAAAGATTTTGTACTGATTTATATGTTATAAAGAAACAAGATAAAAATCAAATTTGATAAATTAAAAAAGCCACCAGATGGCATCAAATTGTCAATTCTATCCATTGCTCCTAATATTTTTTTAAAGGTAAAAACTTTACTATATGGATCTCTACATTGAAGCCAATTGGGAGTAGTGTATTTGTTATTTTCTGAAAATTTCTGATTCCAGTTGAGACATGACCGAAATTAACTTAACTATGGATGTAAATGCTCATTTAGATTTAAGAAAAGAACTAGGTATCTAAAATAGAGATTTTTTTCTAAGATACAGAAAACCACTAGTTGGTTCCTGGTATCAGATAAATATTGGTAGTTGGTGATTTTTTCAAATTAACACAAAGAATGACATTTACTTAATATTTTTAATTTTAAAATGACCTTTAAAAAGGTCAAGAAACACTGCAGAGGTTTTTAAAAGTTGTTAAAAACTGCCATCATAACAACACCCCCGGTTAGATAACTGAATAGTGACCATAGATGTGTAAAGGAATATCTCAGCTCTACTATTGCAAGAAATAGATCTTTGAAGTCATTGAACTTTTTACATAAAAGTGGATTGAAGATGCAGTGTGCTGGAGAACAGACAAGTGTGGTAAAAGTCTGCCCCCAAAAATTTGCATCTTCATAATATGTTGCAACTTGCCTGAATAACATAGACATGTTTTAAATGTCTAGTATGATAAGAAACAGTACTGAAAGGGAGAAAATGCCGCTGAAAAGAGTATAGAGCAGTGTATCTGTAAATGATGCTGTGAAATCCAGTAAAGTATGAAGCTTTCTGTATCTGTTTTCCTGATTTCATTTTATGTCAGATTATTGAGTCTGAATGGTTAAATACTCATGTATTTAATGTAAATCATAAGTAAACTGTATATAACCTTCTATAGTCAATTAGCACAACTAAACCAAGTAGTATGTTTTTGATTAAAATATAATGTTAAGTGGTTGTCTTAAAGAAGATTTGTATTTTTCAAATTACATGGTTTTGTTACTAAATTAGTTTCAGCTTATGAATATTCATAATATAGTCCTTAACAGTCTCAAACAGCTTATGCATAAGAATTAGGTATGTCATCTTTGAGTGAAACTGTTAAGTGTTCAGAAACCTTGAGGAAATGAATGTTCTTTAAATAGCTAAACAGTGATTTTTGCTGCTTCTGATGCTTAGGGTACAGCTGCACAAACAAAAGCTCCCCTAAATGGAGTTGGAATTTGCAGCATGCTAGTGACTTAAGAGTAACTTTTACATGCAAATCTTCACATTAGATGATTTGAAATATTTTGTTGTACACTCCCTGAGAAATAAGGTCCTGTCTTTACAAGGAGTTAGAGCATGCAAAAGAGAAGTTACCTCTGAGTAGCTAATACTCCATGCTCTCACTGCTGGGACCTGGGTTGAAATCCTGGTCAGGGAAGCTTTGTTGTGACCTAGTCTAGGGAATCCTACTGTGGCAGGGGGGGTGGACTAGATGATCTTTGGAGGTCCCTTCCAACCGCTAAAATTCGTGATACTGTGAATTGCCAGCAGCACTTGCCTTGTGTAGTTGAATGAACCAACTCTCCTAGCATATAGAACTCAGTGGTTATATCTGCCTTGGAAACAGAGCTGGTATCACAAATCAGTGTGTTGTCATAGGAAGAACTTACACCTCTACCTGAATGCTTTTGAAAAGCAATGTGAAGTGTTAGCAAAAGTATGCTGCTAATGATTCCTTATTGAAAGCAGGTTTTCTTCTCCACTTAGTGTATCTTGTATGATCACTGCTCTGTACTTTTGTTTTTTCTTCATCTTAATAGTATACTTTTCTCTTTACAGTCCTTTAAAGAAATGTGGGGTTGAAATATTGATCAGGGGTTTTTTTGCTGCATTGCCTACAGTTTTTACATAGTAGGCAGTAGTGATTAGGCCAGTGATAATCATAAAGAGAGGAGGCGTAAATCAGTTACAAAGGATAGATATATTATGCTTTCAGTAGGTGACAAATGAGCTTCTGTATTAAGACACCAGAATATCAGAAGTTGTGAGCTGAGGTTCATCCATGAAAGTATCACAGTACAAGGCAGTGATTTGCAGAACTAAAAAGCTGTGACCTCCATCATTTATTGATTTGCAGAATTTGTTCTTACAAAATAGAAAAGTCATAGGCATAGAAGTGGTAAGCAAGTTTTGGATTTGCTCATTTAAATTAATTTGTTTCCTGCCATTAAGCAGATATTTTCGGCTGACTTTTTTAATATGTTTTTGTGGTGGTTGTTGTTAGTTCAAGGGGGTTTGTTTGTTTCAGTTGCAGTGTTCCCAAAGCTATGTTTGTGGGGGTTTTTTTTGTAGTCTTCTGCACTAAGTTTCTCATTAATCACTGTAGGGAAGACAATTGAAAGTATTAAAACCTCCCAGATTTATAGTTTGCCTGATATTTTTTTAGGCTTGCTTCTATGTATATTCTGGTGATTTATGGTCATTTTGTTGAAGAGAGAAATGACAAGCACAAGTCATATGGAAACTTGAGCAAGGCTTTGGTTATAATTTGGTTATAATTCCTACCAAGGATTTGCAGAAATTCAGAGCCTCTTAAGGAGTTCCTGCTTGCTTCCCTTTATTGCAGCTGCTGTAGCACATGCAGGGTCTGTTTGAGACATTGGAGGCACTGAAAAAGTGGAAGGCGAGGTAGAAAAGGTGCGTTACTGATGGTGCAAGGGATGAAAAAGGAATGGTCATGTGGGACAGAGGACAGTAATAGTTAAGATCCAGGCAAACTGAGTTGGATTTAGAAACTTAGCATTGCAGGAAGTGACTTTTTAGTTTGATGTTGATTTCCACCCCGCCCTTCATAAAGTGCTGTGAATTTAAGGAAATGTTTTAGAGGTTTATATTTTTTTTAGTATGTCTTCAATTGTAATTAGTAAAGTACAGAAGCAGTCTTTTCACACAGCAAATGACATTTGTTAGTAGAAACAAGTGCTAATGTTTTATTTCCACTGTCTTGGTTAAAAGAAAGGTGATGTTTCAAGTAAGTGCTGGTTTTCTGTCACAAGTCTTCCCTCAGAGGAAGTCAGCCTTTCCTGCTGCTGCTCCTTTGGAGTGTGGCACCTTGATATTTTTTTAACCATTTTCAGAATAATTGTTATGAAAGGGCATTGGCAAAAATACCTTTTCTCAATGTTGAAAAAGTAAGTCTTAAAATAACTGTTCCTGACTCAAGTGCCCTACACAGATGTTGGTATTTTAATAAGCGGAAAAGAGTACAGCAAAATTTGGGATTAATCCATTTTGTGCAGTGCAGGGTTAAATCCTTATACTGAAGATTAATAGGAGGTTGCTGTCTGTAAAAGTTACAAAAGCCACACACTGTACCAAATGTCAGCTCCAGCCTCTTGTGACTAATCATGGGTGGCTTTGACTAAACAGAGAAGAGGCATTTTGAGTAAATTTGAGTTTTCTAAGGGCATGTCAAGTAATCTTCTTTGTGCCTTACAGTTCTTGAAATGAAAGCAGAGTTTTAGCATCCATGGTGGAAACATAAAAGCAGTTTCTTTGTTACTTAAATTGTGGAACTTGAGACTGCTTGTGTAGTCCCCTGCTCATTAGCTTTTTTTGGTTTAAATTAGAAATAACAATATGTTTTGTAAGAGGACAGTGCCATACTGGATTCCTTTCTAACAGGTTTTTCTCAGAGTGAGTTCTCCGACCTGAGTGTCTCAAAGTTGTAGGATATGGTTCACATAGCTTTCAAGTAATTTTCTGGTAAAATTAATGGTTTCCTGTTAAAAGGTGTTCTGTCAGCCTTGCAAATTGAAATTACTGGAATGTATAGCTTTCTTTACAGTGATAATCATGTTTTCAGTAATGTATGTTTTGTTAAGTGAGGTTTCACAGCAGTAACAGAGAACAGAATTTGTTCTTGCAGGAATTCAGTGTTGCTTGGAACTAGACATGTAACCTCAATGTTCTCTTATGTGGTGTGTTGACTCTGCAGAGTTAACAAGAATAAATAATAGTGTAGATCTTTGGTTTGCTACATTAAGGTAATTGGATAAGGCATGAGCAGAACTAATTATCATGACTGTGCTATTTCTGGACACTGAAAGTGTTAAAGGCAGGAATGCACTGCAGTTTCTTGGCCCTGGTTTTCCATCCAGAGCATAAGCAGATCTCATTTTGAAATTTCTATAATTAATTCTTATGTTACAAACCCTTGGTGATGAAAGTGATCATAGGTAAAATGAAATAATACTATAATTACAAAAGATTTCTTTGACTATAAAAAATTAAAGTTTCTTATTGGCATTTGATGGTTAAAATACAATCCTGTCAAAGTTTATGAGGTGCTCTGTCCTCTGGAAGTCTAAAGAGTTTTCAATATTTTCCCTATTTCCTTCTATTTAGTGGAAACTTGCTGCCCCCATGTTCATGACACCTTCTGCAGTTTTGTGTTCATTGAAAAACCCCATGTACCTGACAAGAAGGGCAGCTCTTAATGTTAACCTCCTCTCTCTTTTAAAAGGAAGGTGCTTCTGCTCGAAAAACACAAACTCCAGCAGCACAGCCTGTACCACGACCAGGTAAGGTAACCTGCTAGTATTTGTGTTCCTATTCCAAATAAGTATGAGTTTCAAAGAAGTACTATTTGAAATTTTAGTTAGCTGAAGAATGAAGAAGGGATTGCTTATTTATGATCTTTAACTGCATACATATTGGAAATAACATATAACTTTTTGATTGAAGCTATACCACAAGGCTTGGGTTCTTTCTTTCCAGTCTGTTGTCCAATTAGCCCATTGAAAGAATGTGCTAATGAACTTAGCAACAAACTTCTTTGGTTGTTGGCTTAGTATTTGTCAAGGGTTAAGGCTGTGCCAACCACCAACCCAGTGACAGACACTCCCTATTACTCCCTTCCCCACCACCCTCCAGGAAGGGAAAGGGAATAAGAGAGATACCTGCAGATTGGAAAAGGAAGCTAAAACTACTCTAATGAAAGTAATAATAAAATGAAATATATAAAAATATACACAAAACCAAGACCAAACCAAAACCCCCCTTGATGGTAGCTATGTCATACTGCACCAGAAGGCCTCAGCAGCAGACAGGAGCCAGGCTCAGGGGCTGGATCCTGAAACTGGATTCGGGAACTTAGAGATCAGGGTTGAAAGCAGAGCAGACAGGCTTCTCCTCAGATGCTAGCCATTGAAGAAGAAAGCAAGAGGAAGAAAAAGAAGAGGGAACTGACCCTTAGTTTTATATTGATATGACATATATGGAATGTGATACTTAGCTGGTCAGTTTAGGGTCACCTGTCCTTTCCACTCCTCCTGGAAGGTGCAGCTTTTAATCTGCACCCCTAAAATGAGACAGAAGATTTAGCAGTGACCTTGCTTTGTGTACCAATCCTTGGTAGTAAATCTTAAACATTAGGTCTTATCACTGCTAAAAGTACTCAGTGTCTATGAAAACTTTAATATTGTAAAAATGTTTCTTCCCTAAAAATCTATTCTAATACTGCATCTTCTCAACATGCCTAAATGCTATTGTACACAGATTCTTCTGTTTAGTTATTTTGGTACTAGAAAGGTCTTGCTGCCTGTCATACTTAACTCACCAGCCCTGTTAAGAGTAATAATGCAAATGGAGTTGACAGCAGGATGAAAAGGGTAGAAGTGGCAGGAACAGAAATCTGACTTGGTTGTCACAGCTCCCTGCTGCTACCTGTGACTTCATGGACATTAACTGGCAGAAGGGTATATTTCTGGACATTAGTTATATTGATATTGCCCTTTTCTAGGGCCATTCTAATCCATTATCTTGCCTCTAGATTGGAAGTTGAGGAGAAAATAAAGGAGAGGGGCATAGTCTGAAGAAAGTATATACTGATTCAATTAAAAGAAAAAATACTTTGGAGTTTGGAACCTTAAAAAAAACCAACAAACATCAGTTGTTCAGTTCTTAGAAGTAGTATTTACGTGTATAAAATATTTTGGTTTTTCAGGGCAGCTAATGCTGTCCATGCATTTCAGGAACTTTTTTTACATCAAGGAGGTACCTAGATTGGAAAAAAAAAAAAACACAAAAAAACCACAAAAAAATCATTGGGTAGGTAAAGTTCAAGTAGTTCAATTTACTGCTGCCAATTATATCTGTGTGTTTGACAGTGTCAGGAAAAGATAATTAAGGATATGGTCTCAGTATTTCAACAATGGCAACTGTGTGTTGTGAATATTTATACTGTTCTAGGAAGCTTCTGAAACAGTTGGTCATAAATAAACATGAGCAAGTTGATGCTGTGAAATTGGAAGACAATTAATGAAATTTGTCCTGCAGTTTAGTTAGTCTACATCAATCTTTCTACTACTCACCTTTTTCTGATGTTGTGAATTAGGACAAACACATATGATGATAATTACCAAGCACAACAGTCTTAGCTTAAGTTAGGACTCCTGAAAACTAACTATAAAATGTTTACTTGGAGGAAGCCAGATTATTCAGTAATAGCACCAAAGTCAAGAATCATACATGCTTGTCCAACTTTGGACTGAAGTATCTTCCATATTGAGGAGGTCATAACTTGGAAGATTGAAGTGGAAACATTTTGGGGGGCCAGGGAAGGGGTGAGAGGAGAATTCTTTGGTTTCTGTCTGGCCAGTATTGTGTGTTTGTTGGATTGGGGGGCTTTTTGGTTGGGTGTTCTTTCACTTGAATGCTACCATATTTGTCAAATTTCACTGTTTCTGGTACCCAGAGAGCTCATGTAACTCAACTGCAATCCAAAATTAGCTCGAGAAACCTGAAATTGAAGTTTTGATTGTTGAAAGTTCTACATGTGCTAAGGACAGCTAAATACTACAGCTACGGTGTACTATAATAACTACTAATGGAAAGGTGAGGGTTTATGAAGATTAGTTTGTTGTGAAACAGGCTTCATGTTAGTTCAGCACTTTTGAACTTAAGATCTACAAGCAGCTTTTTTGAAGCTTGCTGGTAATATTTGTCAATGCTGTAGAGCCGTGACCTTTTGAGGAGGATGGAGACGAGTGACTACTTTCAGTAAAATTAAGAGAGGCTGGCTCAACTGCAATAATATCTGTTTGAGATGGCCAAAAGCTGTTTGTCTTGTGAATACTGAGATGCAAATTATATATCCCTTCTTCAATTTTTGTGTACTGCATCTATGAAAATGGTCTAATGACTATAGTGTGTCTCTTCTCTGTTCACTTCTGTGACTAAAAATGTTGAGATGTTGCTTTACAATGACATTTGTAGTATTATTAGTCATTCTGCTGTATTTTCTGTTTCTTCTCAGTATCTCAAGCAAGACCACCTCCAAACCAGAAAAAAGGTGAGTCAATTTTAGTTACACTATCCTTTTCATTTTTATATGAGTTGTTCCCACTCTTTCTTTTGCTGGAACCACAGGTACCAATATAAACAAGCAGTGGAATTCAGAGGGCATTTTATTCTGTTTTAGTAAATATGGGTCCTACCCATATTTCATTCTTTGGTGAACAAAAACCTTCAGTTTAGAAAAGATTTACTAGAATTTTCCTTGAATAATGAATTTTATCTGTTAAGCAAGAAGCTTGTTTTTATGTACAGTTCACTTAATGAAAAAATGCAGGAGAGGAACAACCAACAAAAAGCACAACAACAAAACCAACCAAGACAAATGTAACTTTATTATCTCTACAGGATCTCGAACTCCCATAATCATTATTCCAGCAGCCACAACCTCTCTAATAACGATGCTTAATGCAAAGGACCTTCTGCAAGATCTCAAGTAAGTAGCTGATTAGAACATACTGTATACAAATATAGTTTCAGATGTAAATGTATACTAATGTGAAATTTATAATTAAGCAAGAAGGAATATTTACAGCCTTGTGAGAAGCTAGTCTTACAGAGCATAAAAGAAATTAATGCCTCTCAAATAGTAGTGAAAAAGGAAAAACTTATTTTGAGAGTTTTTTGCACAATTATGACCTGTAGACCAAGTAAGTAGGTTGAGAAGAAAGTCTTACAGCACCATTTCTAATGTCTGTAATGATATTCTTTAACATACATGCTCACATGTGCAATTGATGAATGGACACTTACAATGGAAGAAGCATTAGAGAGGATGAGCAAGGGCAATGTGCTTATGGAGGTCAGAAAAGATTTCAGGAAATTACCATGGTTTTCCTAAAGGAGAAGGTAGCTTCTGTTCTAGATAAGTGACTGAATCAACTGAGCAATCAGCTGGTTGTATAAATAATTATTTTTTTTTTTGAAGTTTGCATACAACAGAAATAAGAATGAAGCATTGTCATTAAGTACTGATGCAGATTCATTCACTGAAATATTAATGAGTTGCTAAAATTTATTTCCTCACACATCTGATTCTAATATTCAATTCATTATGGCTAAATGCAATCAACACTGCAAATTAATTGCTTCATGGTAAGGTAAAATTCACAGTTAAAGCCAGGCAAAATGAAAGGAAACAAAAAGAAAATCCATGTCATCTTTCTGCTTGTCCAGCAGATAGTATTTAGAGTTGTCTATCAGTTAATGCCAGGTGATTTTTTGAAACAGTCATTTTCATAGACAAATATGTTGTTACATATATTCCACAATGGTATGTTCAAAAAAAGAAGTCTCCTTTCTTCCACCTTCAGCACTTTGCTTGTTCTTTCATGAGGCTATACACTGTTTTTCTTCAAAAATAGGCTGCCCTTATTGTGGTGCTACAGCTTTCACTGGAGTTGCCCTAGACTTTTTGTAACTGCTGTGAGATACCAGGTGCCTTCTGATCTCCATTTCTAGTTCCTAGATTACAGCCACATATCATCAAATATCCAGTAAGCCTACTGGACTCCTAGTGCCTCCTCTAAAATATTTAATCAGAGAGAAAAGAGGCTTTTAGCACTATAGTTTAATGTGCAAGCAGTTACTGGGCTGATGTAATTGTGTTGACAGAGGATCTTGCTTGTTTGTGTAGGGTTTTTTATGTTTAAGAAAAAATTTAACAACTACAAGCCCTGGGTTTTACATCTGTGTAATTGTGACCTCCTGGTACAGGAGACCCATAATGGAATAAAGCACCCATATGTCATGCCTAAGTATATCTATGCTAGGAGGCTTGTGCTGTTTTCAGCTCCACTGGGTCAGAGCTACAGTTAACTTCTCCAGACCTACCCCAAGAGGAGGCTGATCATTAGACTGCAAAGAACATGATCCAGAAAAAAATGAAATGAAGTTGAAGAGTTCAAAGGGGGACACTAATATAGTAAAAAAGTATGAAAGACAAACTGAAGAACTAAGTTATGTTAATGGATCAGAAGTGTAGGAGCAGAATTCAGAAGAGCAAAATATTAATTTAGCCATGACAGTGCTAACACTCTTCTGGAAAATATGCCACCTGGCCTGTATTTTTCTTTGCATGTGAATTTATTGCAGTAGTTTGTTTAGGAATGGCTGCAGGGTTTGTTTCTACTGTTCAGGTATGCAGAGTGTAGAACTAGCCTTGATGTAGAGTGTGATTGATAGGTATATGATGGTTTTCCAAGGAAAGATGACTTACCTAATTTCTGCCTCTTCAGTCACTACTTTCTAACTCATTCCCCACTTTCAGCTAAATTTGACAGAAGAGTAGAGATTTTGAAGACACATGTCATTGCCCCAAGGTTTAGAATAAAGAAATATTGTCCAGATAGAAAAGTCATGCCCAAATTAATAGTCTTTCCCTTACCTGTGCTGAGGAAGATGCAGGTAGTTTTGAATGTCTTGTATTTTTAGAGGTAAATAGCCTGCTTGTATTAACCATCAGAGGAGATCAATGATAGAGGACAAGGAGAAGGGCTCTTTAGAGTTGGAAGAGTAAGAGCCGTTGCTGGGGAGACTGCTAAGAAGTGGAGGGAGGACCCTGGGAGAGTGAGTCCCCAGGATTATTAGGGTGTGGAAGCTGTGATACACATGACATGAGCTGTTACAGTGCAACTTTTCCTTCCATGCCTGATACCTGAGGAAGCACAGTTCTGTGAAGTATGTGATAAAAAAGAGTGCTTGGGTTTCATATATAAAACCAGCTTTTGAGATTCCCTCCAGTTACAAGTTTCTTAAAGTATGGAAAACATTTCACTGAAATTATAATAGGAGATAAGCCACTTAAAATCAAAACTTAGTTGTAGCTGGGAATTCGTCTTTTAGGAGGATTTGTTTCTAGGATGCTGGATTTTAGGTTTTTTTAGAAAGTAACTGGACTACAATGCCTTGTCACATTGGATATGAAAAAAGATAATTGCAGTATCATTGGCAGATGCTTTAGGTGGTTTGTTGTAAAATAAACAGGAGAGTCTTCATCTAGTACTATAGTAGGCATTAATTTCAACTGTCAAGGACTGAAACTTACTAATTCTACCAGAATTTTTAGAAAGTCTTTTGGTAGCTCTGTAGTACATTGGGGTTTTTTTCTTAATCAGATTTTGCTGGTGTTTGTGTGTATTGTGTGTATGAGGCTTATCATCTGTAATTCATCACTAATAACTATGCTTTCTTTTGAAGTAGAGAATACAGAAAGCAGGAAGGTTATCATGAATAGAATGAAATATATATAGTGATAAACCAGTTACTGGTTTAGGATTTTATTTAAGATATCTAATTTATCTCTTGAATGTATTTGTTGAAACTTAGATTTTGTAGAGGGACATATCTCTATATAATTGTCATATATACAACTCATGCTGTATAATACGTAAATATTCTTCATAACCTTTTTTTAAAGGTTGTTTTTCTAAGGAGCCAAGTACAAGATGAAAATTAAGAGTTCCCAAAATATTAAAAAGATATAATTTCATTTAAAGTCAGAACTGCAATAATTTATGGTGTATTGTGAAGTTTCTTAAAAAATATTTCATATAATACCCTTTATTCTTATTCACTGTCAGAGTGCAACACTAGATATCATAATTTTTCTGGTAAATCTGGCTTTCCAGTATTTGAGACTGTCTGAACTTAGGCTTTTCAGAGGCAGTGCTTCTGCTTCACATGGAATGAAGGCAAGGCAGGAATTATATTGGGCAGATGTAAATGATTGGATAATGATTATGTATTTTTATTATGATGATGCTTTTACTCATTTACCTAGCAGATGTGACCAGGCAGATTTATCCAGCTTTGATATTGAGCAAACTATCTGAAAGATTCAGGGATGATGTATTACAATAAAAAAGGTTTGTTCTCTTCCAAAAATAGATGAATTAAGCTTTTGATAGTGTAATCTAACAACAATATTGAGAGGATTGTAAAAAATCAGTCTCCAGTTCTACACACAAACAAATGTGTAATGTGATGATCTTAGTTTACTGTCCAGCATTGGAATTACCTTATTCTCTGTTCATGCATTTTTTCAGTATGCTTGAGTCAGAGGCCAGAAAGTGCTGACTTGAAAAAGTGTTCTAAGAATTCAGAAGCCTAGTCGTGAGCAGCTCTGGCAGTTTAGTGGATAGTATGTTACCAGTTACCTCCCCTAATTTGCTTTTAGGCAAGTGCTTGCCTATCTTTGTAAAGTGAGTGTGTGCACCGTTTTTTATGGCGATAAGGATTTTGGCAATTAACAACAAGAGAACAGAGTGCTACAAATTTCATAGCATGGGTATGAAAATGGATTCTAAGTAGATACAGGTTTGGGGTTTTTTAAGTAGGGAATAGTAATCTGGAGAAACAAAAAAATGCAAGCTCCTATACAGTCAGGTTTCAGAGTACATTTCTAGTGTCTTTGATTAGAAAGGTATCAAGTACAAATGTGTAGTTAAGCCACCAGTTATAGCATGGTGGCAAATCAAAACCCCATCTTCTCTGGGGAATTGTCTTTAATACTTGGATTTCTGAAGATTGTCTTTTATGTCCAGGTAGTGATGGAGTAAGCCATGAATGATTATAGTTACAGTCATACAGTAATTTCTGTTGAGTCTCAATCCTTGACCACATGGCTTTTATTATACTTACTGAATCGATGTTTCCTGGAAATGCAAACATAGACTTCATATAATTTTGGTAAGCTGTCATTTATTCCTATACTGTGTGTACATATATGTAAGTATTTCCCTCAGTGCTTTCTTTACAACAGTCATCTTCTCTACTGTTCCATGTAAATCTGAACATTGTAGTTCTTCTACAGAAAAACTGATATACTGAGATACCTTCTGTCTTGGAAAAGTGAATTCAAAAGCATTCAGATTTTTGTAGTAAATAAAACTGAAGCTATAGTCTAGAATCTAGTTACCTGACTGAAGCACAACCAAATAGTGCTTTAATGACTGTAACAGTTTCTAGATGAAATAGAGAGAAATTGACAATAAACTAGAGATGAAACAAATATTTAAACACAGGAACATTTAAAGGTAGAAGTTGAGTTGAGAAGGCTTGTTTCAGCTAAATTTGAGGGCTCTCACATTTAGTAATGGAATTGTTAGGCTCTGTAGAATAGCAGTATTGCTTCTTGTCTAATTTGGCAGGAGTGGCTAGGTTTCCTGTTTCTATTTTAAATGTTTGCTTCCTCACATTTACAAATTAAATTAAAAATGTGACCTTTTAGATTCCTGTTCATATGAGTATGTGATTATCAATGTAATGTACATATGGCTGGTTTTTGTTTATGTATTCTGTAAGAGTTTGTTCTCATTTACTGCATGGGACATGTAATGAAGAACAACATTCTTCTCAAGATCTTCACCATTTGGGGTGATCTTGGCTTTGACATAGACTTTGCAACTTGGGTAAAAGGTCTTTCTGGAGGGAGTTAATTTTTTTGTTATTATTTTATTGAAAAACCTTATTTCCATCTTTCCATACCAGTTTCCTTTACTTCTAATGGATGAGGAGAGATTCATGAATGGTTTTCTTAAAAGTTCAAGACCACCAAGCAAATCCTCATTATAAGTGATAAAATACAGTTTCCTGTTAATTAGTATAGGCAAAGCAAAGCCTGCAACATGTTGGCAGGACAGGCCATGAGACTTGCTAATGGTTAAAGTAACATCTGTAATGCTTTTTCCATATTTGCAATGCTAGTCAACTTTAATGAAAAGCCATAGTCATTTGCAGTTGTGGGGGGTTTGTTTTTTTTAAACTGCCTGTGCATTTGTAAACATTTGAACACACACACTTAAGAAATTGCTTGTGACTTTCTGTTCTTGAAACACTGTTAAATCTTGAAGAGTATAAGGGGATTTCATCTGTTTATTTGTGTTAGGAAAGTAAAATAGTTTTGCTTGAAGTTTTACTGACGTTTTCCATGTGCTGTCTTCAAGCATAATTGGGGTTTTTTTCCCCCCAGATACCATTTTGCTGTTGGATTTAAGATGTTGACAAAAACTAGTATTTTGAAGTTGACTGAATAATGAACTTTTCCTCATATTTCATTTTTACATTCCTTTTTTCTATTTTTCCAGCAACAGGAAGTGCAGTCTGCCTTATAAGCACATTCAAATTGGTTTTTTAGCATTCAAATAGAAATAGGTTGGAGAGAACAAATAGAAATGGTACAAACAACTTACCCAAAAAAAAAAGTAGTAAACTTCTAAAAAGCACTATATGTACGATAATGAAGAGAAATCTTACCAATTGTGTAGAGTACTGTTAGAAAATGTGGCCCCAACACTCGTGATAACTTTTGCAGTTAACTGAAACATACTGTTTCATCAGAAGCTTTGGAAAGGAAATAGCAGCAGCAAACAGGGTTAGTAGTGCAGGTGGGGTGAGTCTGAACTCTGTTCTTTTACTGGCCTGGTAGGTGATACTGTTCACATCAGCTTATCTTTCTGTGACATAGTTTTAGTTCTATAAGATGCCTGATTTTGTTCTTTCCTTTTGACACAATCCATTGAGATTCATCAGTAAAAAGGCTTACATTATTTTCATTTATAATGCCAATTTTGAGAACTGTTCTGTATATTTTGTTTTATTATTGCCAAAAAGAAGAGACTCTTAGACTGGAATTGGGGTTTGTTTTATTTTTTTTTTTTTTAAGAGTATGGGGGGCTGAAAAATAGAAGATCTGTATTTCATTTTGGGTGGTCACATCTTAAGTATTTATTTTTGTCAAATGGGGTTTACATAAGACAAGAACATCACATTATCCTTATTTTCTGAGCACTTAATCTGTCAGAAAAGCTATTTAGGGAAAAAAAAAAAGGGCCTCACTTCACCAAACTGTAGTATCATATATTGTAGTAATCAGATGATTCATTGCTAATATAAATTCCCCATCATCCAAAAAAAAACAAAACCAAAAAAACTTCACTCAAAACCCTTTTTGACTAAAATTCCCAGCTTTCTTGAGAAAACATAATTCTGATGATTCCAAGAGCAGGTGCTTTAAAACTTGATGCAGAAAGCAATTGTTTCTTAGTGCCAAGGCTTCCCATATTACCCTTGATCAATAAAAAGAAGGAGTTTTAGCTGTTTAGCAGGTTGTGATCTGGCTTGTGAAATAATATTCTTCTATATTTTGCTGTTCTGAACAAGTAGTGATGGAGGCTTGGCAATGTGAAATGAGATGGCTTCAGTGACTGTTGCCAATAATGCAAGGTTCTGATAAAGTTATTACTTTCCCTGCTGATTACATCAAACACATTGCTTCTGTCTACTGAATGCTTTTTTTTATTCCCCAAGGTTTGTACCATCAGATGAAAAGAAGAAGCAAGGCTGTCAACGAGAGAATGAAACTCTAATACAGAGAAGAAAGGACCAGATGCAGCCTGGGGGAACTACAGTCAGCGTTACTGTACCTTATCGAGTAGTCGACCAACCTCTGAAACTTATGCCACAAGACTGGTAAAAAAATGATTTCCTCTTTCCTGAACTTAAGCATTTGGAGGGGGCCAACAAAATGCTATAAAATTCACTAAAATGTGAAGATACAGATAGAAGAATGGATTTGATTGTTAGCTGTATAGGAAACTTTTCTTCAAGTTATTCTTAAGAAATCGCAACACGCTGCATTTTTAACACTATAAGCAGCACAACTAATTGTAGACAGGTTTGCCTAAAATGTTCCAGAAACTCAAATAAGAATATTCATATTAGTTTTCTGGGTTGTGATACTGTAGTGTGCAAGTCACTGAAATATGATCTGAAAGAAGAATCCTCCTTTCTTGTCTGCCTTCTGGGTAAGAGTCTGTTGGGAAGATGCATTTGCAAACAATCAACATCCAGCATTCTAAATTTTTTTGTGCTTTAAGAGAGAAAACACATCAGAGAGCAAATACTGGACTGTGATTTTAAGTATTGAATCAGATTCATTGAATTGGAATCAGTGATGGATGCTTACTTGTGAAGGGAGAGCACCAGCTGGGAAAAGAGAATCAAAGATACTACTTTGAAGAAAAAGCTGGAAAAGAGATTATTTTGTCTGTAGGTCACTGTTTGATGCTTTGCAAACATTTCCTTGAGGAGGAAAATTCTGCAGAAACATCTTTTTTTGTTATTTGGTGTAATGAATTAGGCAACATTTCTACTTACTCCTCACAAGTGTGTAGATTTTAGACATGCACAATAACATTTTAGGTGGTTTGTAACTTCCAAAGCAGATTTTAATGGAGAGGAATACTTGGAACAGGTCCTGTTCCTAAACTAATTGTTCTGTGTATTGAGAACTTGAACTAATCAGAAATATGTGGTTTTGAAATGCTGAATACCAAATAGCACTTAAAATGTTTTAACATCAGACCTTTAAGAACCATCTAAAATGGTTACTAAAGTGCTTTTGACCAAAGAGGTGATGGTGTGGGGGTTTTTAGCTTGTTTTTATCCAAGGGAGAAAGAGATATCAGTGTCTAGAAATTAACATGTTGCTGCTGTTTTTTATTAATGTTAGCCATTGCAAAACCTGCAACATCATCAATGGCAAAACTCTAGTC
This sequence comes from Galbula dea, assembly GCA_013399015.1. Classification (NCBI taxonomy): domain Eukaryota; kingdom Metazoa; phylum Chordata; class Aves; order Piciformes; family Galbulidae; genus Galbula; species Galbula dea. The sequence continues at coordinate 508,746 of VWZX01010261.1, forward strand.
TGCCGTTTAAAACAAAACAAACAAAACCAGCTTGATTATTAATTTCCATTTGGGATTTGGTAGACTTTATGATGAATTACATTTGGGAATTAGATTAGGGAGGTAATTATTTGTTGTAGTAGGTAGAAACTATGGTTGGCTGCTGTAACTGTTCAAGAAAAACATAGACCATATATGGGAGGTCATTTGTTCTCAGAGTTTTTTTCAGAATTGTATTGATGTAAAGGCTTCATCTGAATCACAAACTTCTTTTCTTAGGCTGCTGGTAATGGTTCTGTGCCCTTACAATAAATAATGCACTTTGTGGAAATTTAGCAGCTGTCTTTTCTAATGTTTAGAAGTTAAGATTATTCAGGATAAAGGCTTTTAAGTTGATACATCTCACGTTAGAGTGTTGTTACCTCTAAAATGTTGAAGCACTTTTAAAAAGCAAAGTAGTAATGACCAGAAATAAACTTCTTATAAACTTCTTATAAACATAACATGAGAAACTGAGCTACATTCTGCAAAGAGATGGAGGTTGAAGTCCAGAAAAATCACATGAAGACTTTTTTGGTTTTGCTTAACAGAGAAAAAGCAGTTGTGCTGGATTAGTGGTTGTTAAAAATGTGCTGTATTACTGTTACTAAAATAAGATACTGTGCTGAGGTATATGCCTGTTGAAGGAAGCATGTGATTTAAATGCTTAAAAGGCCATCAACATGTCCATCTCTTTCTGTGTTTCTAGGGATCGTGTGGTGGCAGTGTTTGTACAAGGTCCTGCTTGGCAGTTCAAAGGCTGGCCTTGGCTCTTACCTGATGGTTCACCTGTTGATATCTTTGCAAAAAGTAAGGGTTTTTTTTTTTTGTTCTGTTAAAGTGGTTTGGAGTTTGAGTTTTTCTGTGAGATGCTCATGCTTGTGGTAATACACTTCCAAGTACTGCCAAAGTGCTGACTGGACTCAAATGTTTGAGAAGACAGAGGTTTAGGTCTTGACACAGGTGGCAAATACTCATGTGCCCTCTGCAGTTCTTCTGCTGTCACCTGTGGAAGCAGAAATACAAGTGTTTCAGAAATAGCTGGTGTATAAATTTATTTTCCAAGCTTCTGGAAAAATGTAAAAAGACAAAATATACTGTAACTCTTCAGAAGAGAACAAGAACTTCAAAACTGTGCGCTAGATGTTACCCCTGTATTGATCTAGGAAGGTTTTTTCAGCTACCACCGTTATGCCCTTATGCTTTGAGGAGACACAAAACTTCTCTTGCAGAGTTGTAAGGTGTGTGATAATAGCTAAAGAAACAGTCAGCTTCTGTTCATTGTGGAGCTACCTTGGAAAATAGACTTCTTTGGTCAGGAGGATTGTGTATGCTTATTTGGAATGTGAAGTAAAAGCAAGACAGAGAATGCTAGCTTGGTAAAGAGCAAAAAAAAGCAAACAGTTAGAAGGCTAAAGGTGTATCTGTGAACAAGAAAATAGAATGAGTTACTTTAGGGGGGACTGAGAATGAAAGTGCCTGAAGTAAAATTACACCACAGGAAGCAGTTGAACAAAAGAGACTAATGAATGAGAAAATGGAAACTGTGAAAAGCCAAACAAGAAAAATGCTCTTAAATATTTGAGGTCTAACTAGTAGTTGCATGATACTTCCTATTGACATTACGTACATACAAATGTCTAGACAGCCATAGGAATAGTTACAATATGCTTTAACATTTTTTGTCTTTGCTATAATACCAAAAGATCAAAATCATAGCCTTGCATAAGGTCAGTCCTGAAGGTGTACAAATTCCCACATTTTTCAAGTGAAGGAAGAATATCTGTTCTTACTTGGCTCATAAAGACATTTTCAAATACACCTTTTTTACTGTTAGAAGTGCATTCCATGCTATTGCTTTGCCCATAATTATAGCCTTCTGTAGTCTTCATAAACATGGTTTCTGGGATCTGCAGCAGTTCATTGTTTCATCTGCAGTTTGCATTTCTTCATGAAGTCGTTGGTTAACAAATACTCCAAGCTTATGATTGTCACTTTGGAAAACAAGCAGGTAGATTACCATAAAGCACTCTCCAATAAAACTTGTATTGGACCAGAAGCTGTCAAACTGGTTTTAATTGTTGAATTGCTATGTCACATAGCATTTTGGTAGTTGAGTCTCTAACACTGTTCTCCTTAGTTTTCCCTACACATGGTCTGAGTGTTTGATGTTCAAGTAGCAAACAAGCCTATTTTTGTGTCTGCAAGTGAATGTTTGAGATGAAATTTTGAATGATCTTGTGTTAATGAACAAATACTTAATTTTGCATGCGATTTTAAAGGTCTTACTTCTAGAGCACATTACTATGCTTGAATATTGATTTGTTTCAGATTAAGAAGTGGGTTGTCTTCTGCTCAATATTGTTTAACCTTAATACAGACTCTGTCAGGTGTTAATTTTTCTGTAAGTGCATAGCCCCTGTATATCTGTATTTACTTGTCTGGAGTTGTTTTAAAATGTAACATTGTACAACAAGGATGATGGGTATGTATTCTTAATTTTCATTCACAAAGCTTGAAAATTTATCTGGCAGTGGTACAAGGCAGATGATCACTTCTTTAGTTTAACTGAACAAAACTCTAATTTTGGATACCAATCTTCTAGAAAGCTCCTGAATATATCATTTTATAGATTGACCTGTATCTGGGAAAGTGGATGAATTTATTTACTTATTTAAGTTATTTGGCTAAAATTGCAAATGGATTTTTTTTGGAAGACAAAAAAAAAGAGTGTCTGGTAACAGAAAAGATATGACCATGACATAAAAATAACTCCTTTTGACAAGCCTAGTCAAATGCTTCTGCTTTATTTCTCCAGTAACATCCAAGATAGAAAATGCATCAGATTAGTTCCCAGATAGGAAATATATAAGTCTCCGCTGTATGATATTTTCCACTGAATTCTGTGAAAAATTGATTTGTCTAAGGAAATCAAGAACTTTTTAATACTGTGTTTATTGTTAGATTTTACACCATTCACATGACAATACTTCCCAAGAACAAAGTAACTGTTAATATTTCACCAATTTTAACTCAGGGGAAACTGGCAGTTACTAATTTCTCAGAAGGCTTCGTGTAACCTGGGCTTCATACTGGCATTCTGCTGTCAGTGTTCTACACTGACTCTAAGGCAATAGCCAGACTTCCTTCTCAGTGATCTCAGAAATACCTTTTTTATTATTTTTAAATTCTTGAACAGTTAAAAGATTTTCAGAAAGAACATCTTTGTTTTCCAAAGAAAAATGTGCTTGAATTAGCAGGGAGTTTCTGCTGTTCTCCTGGAATTTATGCATCTAAAAATAGGGGCTGCTTTTTAACTTCAGCCTCTTAATAGCATGGGGTCATGATTCTGTCCACTGATCACTATATTTATCTTAGTGCCCTTTATTAACTAGTTGACTTCCTTCAGAGACAGGCTCCATTCTAAAAAAAAAAGAGTCATGGGGTGGGAATTCTCTTTGGCTAATAATTAACCACTGTAAAGTCATCATGTTCATACACTAAGTGTTTTCCTGTTTCTTGTAGTTAAAGCTTTTCATCTCAAATATGATGAAGTACGTTTGGATCCAAATGTCCAGAAGTGGGATGTAACAGTGTTAGAGTTAAGCTACCACAAAAGGCACTTGGACAGGCCAGTATTCCTACGCTTTTGGGAAACTTTGGACAGGTATATTTCTTGTTGAAAATCCTTTATCCTCATCTTTTATAATGTTTGGAGGGTATGAAAAGTTATGGCAACAAGGGAATTGTGTGTGACTTAGACATCTGAACAATGTTTTGGCTTGAAAATGCTGCTTGTTTACAGTTTCCCTAATTATATGACTATTTTATTACAGACTATAATAATAATCTCCAAAGTGTAATATGCATGGATTTAAAAGAAGGGTAGTTACCATTAATCATCAATTAGTACCATGATTTCCCACCTCGATTTAGGCAGAAGGAGAGGAATGGAGAACAACCTAGGTGGTGTAGTTTTCCTTTTTCCCCCTGCCCTCCACTTGGACCTCAGTTCTGAGCTTAAAAGCTCTGCTCCTTTCCACCTCACTAGATGACAGTCTAGAAAAGGTGAGAAAGCACCTTAAGGTAAAGAACCACAAAGCATTATCTTAACACCCTTGAGTCCACAGCACTGAGTAGAAGAGGAAGGAAGTCAAAAAAGGTGTGGCACATGATGAGTTTTGAACTGGTGAGTCTTCTGTATCTTAGGGGTTTTCCAAATACTTAGCCCTGCCTGCCTTTTGTGAGAAGCAAGGGATGGAGGAGCACCATCTGTGAGGAGTAACATTGCTTCTGACTCTGCTTCTCTATGGTTCAGAACCCTCTCTGAATAGGAAGTTCATTGCAATACCTTTTAAATGTTGTACAGAAGAAACTTCGTATCATGAATCAGTTGAAAAAATATTGAGGGAAGGGAGCAGCCCAGTTTCTCATGTTGATTGCACAGCAAACTGCTTAAATGATTGAGTGCATTTCAAAAAGAAAAATCATATGGGAATTGTCAAAATAATTCCAAGCAGCAAACTTTCTATGACTTCTTATTTAAAAGTCTCAGCTAAATTATTTAAGTTCCAGAATGAACTGAAGTTATCTTTAACAACAGTCTTCCAATGTTAGAAGGTGTGATGCCTTGAAAAACATGAGTTTTCTCTGAAGCAAAGGTTTTAGCAGAGTCCCCTTTAGTGGGACAAATATTGTCCCATAGTACAGAGCTATATGGCATATAAGACATTGCATCTCTTTGGCATTCTCCAAGAATCTTAATGGAGTCTATGCGTGTTATTCCTGAGAGTAAAGTTTCTACAAACACCAAAAGAGTAGTAATGTTGTATTCTGTTCATTTTTTTTCAGGTATATGGTAAAGCACAAATCTCACTTGAGATTCTGAATCCTTCAGCTGCCATTTACTTCCTGGAGTATGGATTGAGAAAAATTTAAAGGGGCTCCAGTTTGGAGACCAGAGCTGGCACTATATGACATGTCAAGAACTTTGCAAATGAAGAAGGGTCACAGTTTAAACTTTTTATAAAATCTTGTTTGAATGCTTCATGCTATGGCAGGTTGAGACCTGTTGTTATTCAGAAGCAAAGGGGTTTTGCTTAAAACTATTTTTTTAATGTTGTTAGCCTTCTAGTCTGCGATCCAAATTGTATATTTTGATAGCAGCAGTTTCTTCTCTGTTTTGTTAAATTAGTCACATTTTTAAAGAATGTGTTTTGTTCCTTATTAGAAAATAGATTGATCTTCACTGCAGGTTCCAATGTGTGTGTGCGTGTGCGCCTGTGCACACGTCTGTGTATAGGGTTGTGTGTGTGTGTCTGTATATATAATGTATAAAAAAATCCTAGACACACCTAACGCACACATAGATGTTTCCAGGCTTTCTAAACCACTTAGCTTCTGGCTTAGTTTGGGGGTTTTTTTGCTTATTGTTTCACTTACTGAAAATATTCTGTTGTGAATGATATTACATCAATAGGACTTGCAAACTGAGCAAAGTGAAAATTGTTTTGGTTAAATCAAAATGTCAGCTTGTATATGTATAGTCTGTCAGTCTTTGTTGAAAAAGGGAAGATGAAAAATCTGGAAACACTTTTTTGGATTTGTAATGTCCCAGTTTACTGAGTCTTTAAACTTTATTATAGGGATACCTTCAGGTCATATTAACTTTAAATTGCCATTCTCCACGCAGTTCTCTTTATTTAAACTGAAGGTGTGCATGTGTACATTCCCATCTATCAAAATACCTTTACATATGACTCTTAAATGTTACCTAGATTAAACAGTGAATAGAGAAGGAGAGAGTTTGGATTTTTTTTTTCCTGAAACAGCCACCACAAGGAATGAATAATTTTAACTTCTTACACTTATACCTCTAATACCACCTCTAATATTATTTTCTTGTGACAAAAGTAACCTTGTACGTCTGCAGGAATTGTAATTTTCCAAGATGAGTGGCTAACAGGCCTCCTAAGAGTCCTGCATTGGAATGGAAAATAAGCCTACTCCAATTACCAAAGAAAAGATTTCTTGACCTACAGTATCACTGAGGCCAGAAGACCCTGGTATTTGTATTGATTCATGATATCTCCGTATCTGTGGAATAACATTAAGCTGATGTTGCATACCAGTGGATGTAGAGAATGCTCAAATACTGTGATGCCTGTGTGGGTTTGGTTTTTTTTCTGGGATAGAAAATACATGTTTATGTTCCTGTTCTTGCAATTCCAAATCATGAGTTTCTTAATATACCTTACATTTAACATTTGACAAAAGTAAAGTGTTCTACCTGTTCTTCTTTAGTTTTGCTCTTTAATTGATATTCCCTTCATTTTTAATAAAACCAGAAGGCACATCTCCTTAAGAGGTTTTTAAAACTAAGTCTTAAATTTATGAGGACTCTTGAGGTCTTTTATTTATATGCTTCTATCCCTTCCATCGAGACTACTGTTTCTAAATGGTTTTAATGGAAATAAAAACAAAGCCCAAAAAAATACCAAACACCAAACAGAAAAACCCAGTAGCTCCAAGATCAGAAGAAGTGACCACTGTGTTTTTGAATGAACTCTGCAAAGTAACTGAGAAGAGCAGGCAATACAGAACTGCTAGAGATACTCCTCTTGGCATGCACAGTTGATCAGTACCAAATGACTGGTTTTTCCCAGTACTTAAGTTTATTATAAATGTATCTATGTCATACATGAATGAGCTAAAATATTCAAACCTTTGTTTTAACCTGTACTATAAATAGAAAAGCTGCAATGGCTCTCAGCACAGCGATTGCTACCATGAGAAAGTAGTTCAGTTTAGGGTTCATCACTGCTTTAAATAATGAGGTAAAATGTATGGGTTTTTTTTAACTCTCAAACAATTCCAATTAGAAGTGTAGGTTTTTTCAGCCTTAATCAGTTCTTTATGACCCATGCAGTTTTAAAGAGAATTATACAATGGGCAATGAACTTAAGCTAAATTCTGAAATGTGTGCTTTGTGTGCACTGTGATACACATGCTATATAGTGGCCTTAAAATAGGCATGGTCCAATTATCTTTTCTCTGTCCCATATTTCACTTGTGTTTTAAACACGTGTGTAATCCCAGGTCCAATATTATATACAGGAGAAGGCTTGATTTAGGTGTAAGTTTATGTATGGATTGGGAGTAACTCCTCTGAAATAAGATACATGGATGTGAAACTGGCAGAAAAGCAAAATCTGTGAAATCTTTGTCTGAACTCTGCCATTTCTAATGGATTGCACATAGACTTGGAACATCTTAGAATTTTGTACTTGCAAGCAGTTGATGTCACAAGTTGTAAAATATATATTTGTGAAGGAGCTGGCACCTGATGGTGCATATTTTTGTCAGTCATAAAAGTAGTGATGTTTATAAAATGAGCCATTTTGCAATCAGATTCCTGCTGACATTATTGGAAGTTTAATTAGGTTGTCAGAATAGCATTCTTGTTGCCTTCATAAATAACCGCACATAGATTACGAAACTACTTGGACTTAAAAATTTAGCCTTACAGCAGCATTTTGCAACACAGCTGGAGTGTTAGACACTTATGTTATGCTTAATTTATCTACAAGTTAATGTAGAGTAATAAAGAAAACTGATACTAAGAACTGTGAAAGCTGAAGAATCAGACATCTGTTTGTGAGCTGTATTCTTATTGTTGAGCAAATTTGACACAGTGCTTAGAGTTGTATAAAGTGTGTAAATTGATCTCAATTAAAATGTATAACTAAAACTGAGTTACCTCACTGACTGTAGTTTATCAAACAGTAGAATGATACTGGTATGGAATCAGATTTCAAATTGGCTGTTTCTATTAAACATCTAAAGTGTCATAACTCTACATTGTTTCATAAGTACAAGATGAATGATATTGAAACACAATGAAAACTGAAGTCTGCTATTGGGCTCCCATACTGTCAGCAGGTGATTATTTCGTTAAGTAGCAAGGTTATAGGGGCCAATAGATCAATCCGAAGTAATGATTTTATATTAAAAACTAAAATACCTATGATTTATACTGTTTGAGCTTTCTGAATGCTACCTTGAATGAAGCAGACAAAGGGAAATCTTTTTGTGATGTAAAGTAGGGTAACTGCAGGGACTTGCATAGCTGAAGAAATTGCAGATCAACATCTTCAGCAGAGTAGGCTTAGCTATTTAGTTATTATCTGGAAATTTGTGTTGCAAGATAGTTTCACAAATAGGGACTGAAGTCAGAGCTTGAGCTAGACAGTTTATACAACTGTTCCACAATGCTGTAAATCTTTATTTCTGAGTACAGAAGAAAACGTAGGTAGCAGATTGTGTGTTAAGTTGCCCTTGATCGTAAGTTGAACTATTATGTGGTATCTGAGAGATAAGCCTTTAACAAAACAGCAAATATAGGTTTGGCTTTCACTTGAGATGCAGCCAGTGTATAAAGTACTACTACTCTCTGCAGGGACCTGTGAAATTTATTAGTACAGCTTTCATTCTTTTGCTGGTGAAATATGCACCTAGTTGCTAATTCTTACAAACACTATACAAAAAAAAGGAAAGAGACTGTCAAAACTAATGACTTAGTGATTTTAAAATTTAATGTCATGAATGCATTTTAATTCAAAAGCCATAACTAATGCCAAGTACTTTATTAGGGCAATGAGTCCATGAAATATTAAAATCCTTGCCTGAAGAAACTGTTGGCCAAGTAGGTTACAGTTAACTGATCTGTTGAAAAATGTGCCACAAACTGGAATTTCCAAATGTTATATTCTGAGTTGCTCATTTATTACTGAACTGATTTTCTTTTGAAGAGAGATGGCAGTTTTGCTTTCTTTTTCTGAAGTTACATACTTCAGTAGCAATTGTGTAGTTTACCTTCTTTGGTTTGGTTTTATCCCAAGACTGTTAACACGATAAAACAATTCTGAGGCAGTGATTGAAAGCAGATCACTTTGTGAAGTTGTTTGTCAAGTGCATGAGCTCTACTTAAAGATAAAGATGGTTTCTTAATGGAACTATGATCTAGTGACATCAAATTCATTGTTCAGCTGTCATTGACCTGTCTGTAGATCATTCAGCTCAGTAGTGATGCTATTTTAGAGGGCAAGGTTGAGAATAATGAGAGTTAATCAAGCAAAATTCATCGGTAAGTAGTACACAGTGACAGGCTGTGCATCCAGACTGATTTACTGTGTTAATTTTTCTTCAAACAAAAATTTTATAATTTTGTAATAAGAATGCAAATGCAAAGAACAATCTCAAGTGTTTGAAACTTTATTGCAGAGACTAGTTCACATGTAAGAGATACGAGGTGGTACATAAAATCTGTTAAGAAAAATATCTCGATGTTTGGGTTTTATTTGCATCTGTAAGTTCTTTTGCTCATTTATTTCATTTCAAATGGAGAAAAACTGGTTACTTGCTTCACAGGGTTCCTGCATGTATTATTGAAAACAGAAGTGACTTAAAGATTCTGTTAAATGAGTTTGTAGGTTAGAAATTCTGGCCTAACTGTGTCAGTGGGCCCGAATTTTAACAGTGGCTTCAAAGGTTTAAGTTAAAATGAAATTGTCTAAGAAACTGATGGGGACAGCCACTATCGGATGAAGGGAGGAGACAAACTTCTCATAAGGTTAAACTTTTATTAAACTTTCACGTAACTGTGATACACTTGTTTGGATAAATTTTAACATTTTGGATACATCTTGAATCTTGACTTAATCTGAACTATATTTATTGATGTTTTTAAGGTGTTAATAGGTTAGTATCAGCTCAAGTCCAACTTCTGAAAATTCTTCGCAAAAAATATCTTGAGGACTTCCAAAGGTGAGATGTCTTTCTAAATGAAAGATTCAACTGTGAAAGAAGAAACAAAAAAAAAAGTGTTTCTTCTGTTCCTATCAATCAAGAACTCACTGAAAGCAGCCATGCAGAGAAGGACTTGGGGGTCATGATAGGTGAAAAGCTGGATATGAGCCAGCAATGTATACTACCAGCCCAGAAAGCCAACCATATCCTGGGCTGCATCAGGAGAGGCATGACCAGCAGGTCTAGAGAGGTGATTAGGAGGAAGTTCTCTGTTAGGGTGGTGAGACACTGCAACAGGTTGCCCAGACAGGTTGTGGAAACCCCATCCCTGGAAGTTTTTAAGGCCAGGCTGGATGGGGCTCTGGGCAACCTAGTCTAGTGGAAAATGTCCCTGCTAGGCAGGGGTGTTGGAAGTAGATGATCTTTGAGGTCCCTTCCATCTCTGACAATTCTATGATTCTGGGATTAATGCCTTCAAATGTATTACCAGTCACATCAGAGGGAGGGGGTGGATGTAAATATTTCCTAATTTTTAGCTCCAAGCATGCACTATCTTGCAGCAGGTGGGAGTGTATCTGGGAAAAGATGTATAATAGAAAAATGGGAAAATAAGTTTATCATGGCAATTTCTTAATAATGGGATCTTTGGGGGCACAACAGTACAAATACATGAGTCATCACTCCTATGCTATCTCAACTTGTAGCAAGGTTTGCTTATATCCTACCTGCAGGTTCTTTCTCAGCATTTATTTCCAGTTGTTTTGTCAGTCTCCCTACCATATTGCAGTGCCTGCCCACATTTTATTTCTGTAAAAGCATTTCAGCTGACCAGTACTATATTGGTGGCCTTATAAACAGTCATTGACCATATCATATCTATGTCAAATGTTTTTTATAGTAGTAAAACTAGATAAAATTTATATCTGAAATACAGACATAAGTGTCTGGTTTTGTTTAATGCAGCTCTTAATGTTCCATACCACACTTAGCAATGCAGCGAATGGCATTGTCTGCAGACTAAAAGACTCCTTAAAAACCAGCAGTAACCTTGAAGCTTTTAGCAGCAAGACAGAGAAATGGTGTTCTGCAATGTCATAAAATGATGATAAGGTGAGGAGTTTCAGGACCATCCAAGGAGTCGTATTTCTACAGTGGCTGCAGGCAGTCATGATTTATCTTGGCTTAACTTTTTGTTTATTTTGCTGTGGGTTTAGGCTCTGGAGGTTAGAGGAAGTGATAAGTAGTTTTTCTATTCACTGAAATGTCAGAAAAGGTCTATATGGGAACTTTCAGGGTAAGATTTGCATGCTAAAAAATGATAACTATTAGGTCACGCTATTGCCTTTAATAGAATGTGCAACTGAAACAATCATAATGAAGTAGTTGTCTGACTCAGCTAACCTGCATCATTCTCCCTAGGTAAGGTAGCTGACCTTGCAAAACCCTAATTTAGGTCATGAGGTAAATTGACACAGCTTGTACATTAGCTGAATATGTAGCTAATAACTGCTAAAGACAGCAGGATTTCTACTATTGAAAATTGATCACAATGTACAAAATGCTATTAAATAGTTTAAAGTTAGGAAAAAGCTGTAAATCCACACCTGTGTCTGAGAAAAAAGCTGCTTGCATAGTGCCAGATTCGTTTTGTATCAGCAGTGCCATAACCTGATGGATATAAATGATATTGTATTGATTTTGAAGTGGATTATTTGGAATCATCAAGTTTTCTAGAAATTAATTGCTTTTACCCAGTAACACCAGTGTTTGATAACTTCTTTGCCTTCCTGTGAAAGTAGCAAGTCTAAATATCTAATCATATATATGCCTGAAAGGAAAAAAACTCTGCTTGCTGTCTGCTGGAGAGTATGAATGATTGATGTTAACTCATGCTTCTAAATGGCTTGCCTTGTGCACTTTACAAAGAAATTTGGTGCTGTTAACTTCTACTTTCTTGTTACACCCCTTTTAACTCCAGTTATTTGAAGTGATAATGTGCATCTTTCAGTGTAATGATAAATATGATTTACCAAAGTTACAGGATAAAGTGCAAACCCTAATATTATCTATCATTCAGTGCTAATACAATTTTTCTATAATTTCCCACAGATGTCTTTTTAACTCTTATGCTTGTAAAAGAGCACAAAAGGAGAAAATTAATGACTCCAGATTAAGTATTTCCAGTTTTAAAGTAAATTTATCTAACTAAATTAGATGTGGAAGGTCTACATAGCATACAACAAGGAGCAAATTAAGCCAGGAATGTTCCTCATCCAGTGTTGATCACCAATGTAGATGAATCCATTCTAGATTCAGCATAAAATGGTCAAGAGTGACCAACATACATTTCATTAAAAAAAATCCATGAAACTTAAGCTCTTGCTCAGTTGCTGTGGATGAATCTTCTAAGCCTTCAGGGTAAATGAAAGGCTTGCACTCTTAACCTAGAACTTATAGTCATCTAATAGCCTTCATCTTGAGTTTGATCCTGCAGTGCTGGGGTCATTTTGTGGCTACTGTAAACTCTGCTAACTATTCCTTTAGAGGACTTATGTTATATAAAACTTTTTATTTTTTTATGGGGGTTGTATTTAAATGGTTAAATATAAACATATTACTTTTCTGTCTTTAAATGGAAATGCCTAAAATTAGTCACATGCCAACATTCCTTACGGAGTTGAGGGCCTCCATGACAATAGACTTTGTGGTTTTGAGGGAAAATGAACAATAACTGCTGCTCCAAAGCAAGACTGACTCCCCCCTACACTGATAGTGGAAGGAGATTGACTGCTTATTGTCAGGGATGTGAGGGCGTCCCTGCCTGCCTTGGAACCTACTGGGCAGCACTAAGCTGTGCTTCAGGAGCCCCTGCTGCCTCTGACGCCTCAGGACTGGATCCAGAGGAGGCTGCAAAAATGGTCAATGAACTGGGACACCTCTCCTGTGAGAAAAGGCTGAGAGAGTTGGGGTTGTTCAGCCTGGAGAAGAAAAGACTCTGGGCAGACCTTATTGTGGCCTTAAAGAGCTATGTGAGAAAGATGGAGACAGTCTTTTTAGCAAGGTCTGTTGTGACAGGACAAAGGGTAATGGTTTTGAACTAAAGGATGATATATTTAGACTGGATGTAAGGAAGAGATTTTTTCACAATGAGGGTGGAGATGCAATGTTACAGGTTGCCCAGAGAGGTGATAGGTGCCCCATCCCTGCCAACATTCACAGTCAGGTTGGACAGGGCTCAGAGCAATCCAATTTATAGATGTCCCTGCTTGTAGCAGGGAAGTCAGACTAGATGATCTCTAAAGGTCCCTTACAACTTTAACCATTCTGTGATTCTAAGACTCACTTCCTGCCCCCTGCTTCAGGCACCTTGGACACCCCCGCCTCAGAAGCCCACAGTCTCAGGGCCCCCCGCCTCAGGAGCCTCCCTCCTCAGGAGCTCCCTACTTCTGGATACTTGCCTTGGGTGCCTCAGGAGACACCCACTTCAGGCCATGCCTCAGTAGTTGCAGTTTGGCCCCAGCTTGCCCCCCTGCTTCCCAGGCCACCAACCCTGCTGCCCTTCAGCAGTTTTAACAAAACAAAAGTTATTTTCCTCTTCCTCCTCTAGCCATGTTAGGGAGGTACCTCTCTGGGCTGGTGGGGCAGGAGGCTCTGCGGCCTAAAGGAAAGTGGTAAGTTTGGGCCTTCATACCTACTGACTGCATTTTACTTGTCTCCAAAGATTAATCAGTCAGTTTCTAATTAGCAGAAGATGGTGGTATTTAAATGTTGTTCTGAGTAATCTTCTCGTAATGGCCAGGATGATTTTCCTATGTAAATATTAACAATCAAGTTTATTTGCTGATTGTTTCCCCTGCCGATTAGTAGCATTGCTTAATGCTCACCTAGCTCAGCTTAAGCAGAAAAGCACTTACAAGAGTTGCTTCATATTCTTTTCAGATCCAGACTAAGAAAATTACCTCTTGTAATGTACTTTAAATAGAAGCCTATACCCATAATAGTACTTTTGTGTGTGTGTGTGTAAAAATGTATCATTGCCTTTCTTCAAGTGTAAGCTATGATTTTTTTTCCACTCGCTATTGAGACAACCACGGGGGCTTTTAATTGATACCCAAATATTGTAATAATAACCACAGTGATTTTATTCTTGTCTAAATTGATGTTCTGTAAACCTTCCCGAAAACCAGTGTGATACATTTTTTATATGTGAAATCAAAACCATGCCATGAAACCTCATTTTTTAACAAGATTCTAATAGAAATTTCTTGTCTTTTCAGAGTTGCCAAGATGATTTAGATAGGTGACTTCCAATATAATTAGCCCTCATATATTTTGATAACTCTTACATCTGAAACACTTCATAAGCAACTTTCATAATAGGCTGAAATGATAATTTCTACAAGAAATGGTAGAAATGAAACAGGTATTACTGCGAACTGGTGTGCTACTGGCAGTAGTTGTGGGAGATGTGTCCTTCACAAACCTTAATGTATTTATATTCACAGGGAAAATAATGCTTTCTACGTGATTAATAGACTGTTGGGGCACAGAAGTGAATTAAATTTAACTTTTTAACTTGAAGGCCAGATTAATACTGAATACTTTTTACATACTTGGAGAAAGAAGTGCCACATGGTGGGAAAAATGAACCTAGTTGTGAATCAGAGTTAAATCTAGAGAACCAAGGTTAAAAGAGGAATAGGAGAGGTGAATAGTTACAGTATCACAGAATGTTAGAAGTTGGGAGGGACCACAAAAGATTGTCTAGTCCAACCCCCCTGCCACAGCAGGATTCCCTGCACCAGGTCACACAGAAGTGTGTCCAGATGGGTTTTGAATTAGATGAAACAAAGATTCTGAGACCATAGAATCATAGAATCGTATTTTCTGCTTATTTTCCCCGATGTCTTTGTATATAACATTTAAAATTTTCCTTCTTGAGCTTTGCAGAAGCATTGCGTTAATTTTTATAAATGTTCAAAATCAGTAGTCAAGAAAATTCTGGTGCTCTGAATTTTTTGTTACTGTAATGCAAATAAACAATGAGGATGTAATAAACTGTAGCAGAGATTAAAGGACATAATCATACTTAGGAAACAGCCAATTATCTCTCACCAGAGTAAAATTTTGTAAAGTGATATAGACCTGATGCATGCCATGCTTCAGAGGCAGCCAGAAATTATGAATAACATTTAACCTCTTACTGATGTTGAATATTATTACCCATAAATTTTAAGCATCAGGGTTCTTCACAGGTGTACACTTTACCTTGTAATTAATTGTTCCATTATTTTTACCTGTAAATTATTGAAGGACATGCCCACACAATCTACTGTATTTTATTGATTCAGTAACATCATGTGTGAAAGATTTCTATGAACTAGAACAGAGCAGAAGAGTGCAATGGTTTTTTTCTTTGTAAAAATTTCCTCCTTTTCCAAATACTCTATTAGAATAGAGACTTTAGAAAAGGAGTGCAAGTCAAATTCTTCAAAACATTTTATAAATGCAGCTGCTAAAAGCTCTCAGCTCCAACAGTTCTTCTTTTGTTAGACCCTGAAGTCTGCTTCTGGTTATTCAGTACATCTGTGTTGCACGTAATCAGCGGGTGAGTCAAGGAGGAAGGATGGGGACAGGAATGTGATGGAGATATGTAACATCTGGAAGGGCCATTTCAAAGCTAAAGAATGACACATTTTATTAATAGCTAATAACAAGAGGAAAATGCTTCTCTGCTGACTTTTCTGGGGCAGATGTTGTCGTTTTGTAACCAGGAAGATGTTTTGTAGCTGGGTCCCTCCTCGCCACGATGGTTTCTATCTTACTTCTCAGATCATGGGAGGTTTGCATCTGAATACAGATGAAAGAGCTTCATTGGCAGCTAAGGCCAAAGATGAGTTGCAGCTGATTCCCGAGGTAAATGAGCTTTTGTGCTGGAAAGTAGTTCATGCTTTTATAGTAATAGGAGCTAGGAGTCATCGGTAGCAGCAGTTGGTTCTATTGTACTTTATTTAGGAGATTGAAAGCAGTTTTTCCTTCAGAAGAAAAAGGCAGCTTTTAGAATCAAATCTTTAGCATATGCATATGGCAGGACTTGGTAGTTCTTTGTGCAATGTGGACTGCTTCAGATTCATGTCTTTCTAAAATAAAACCAGCACTTTATGGTAGCAACATATGCTTTAAATATAACTTCTGCCAGAGACTAGTGATTTGATGTGACTCAATTTTCTCAAGAAGTGTCAGACTCTATATCCTAACATGAGCTCCCCAAATCAACTTTATAAATATTTTGCTATCCTGATAGCTGGAAACAGCTCAACTGAAATCTCAGACTGATCTCAAAGTGAAGAAGGGGGAGGTAAAGAGGGGGGGGCTGTGCCTTGCTGTATCTTCACAGTTTTTTCCCTGTTTGGGATAACTTCAGTCTCCTGATCCCGAGGGCTGTCATTTCAGGACTGTAGTGGTTCTCCTCTGGCACTGTATTCTCAGGGGAAGGCTAAAGAAGGGTCATACAGACAGTGAAAACACCTTTTAAAATGACAGCTGTTTATCTCTTGTGCATTCTTCTGTGGATTTAAAGGCTGACAACACACTTCTGTCCCTGCAGTCTGAGCACATTAAGAAAAACCCCAACAAACCGAAACACCAAACCCCACACACACATACACACAAAAACAGCCACCAAAAAAATAACAACAACAAACACACAAAAAAAACCCCACCAAACCTACAACGTTGTGGTTCGGTCTGTGTCCCAGTTACAACTTGGCTTCAGAAGCCTTTGCAGAGCTTGCAAATACCCAGAAGTTCTTCAGTCTTTACTTGTGAGATAGTTCTGTACTGGAAAGGTAGTTTCCCTCATTCCTAGCTTCAACGCCCCATAAATACCAACTCATCTTCTTCATTTGACCAGTGTATTTCCTCAGTGTAAACATTGTATGCTCTGCACTAGTAAGACTTCTATGTCTTTGACGTAAAAGAGCTCATGTAGAGATGCTGGTCATCTTTTGAAAGATTCAGCTCAGAGGCAGGATCATAGAAAAACTCTGTTTAGAACAAAGAATTAATAGTTTTATAGGGCATTTTTAATTTGGTTATTTCTCCCTGCACCGCCAAAAGAACTAGAACAAATGATTTTCAAACTCATTAGCTTCTACTTCACACAGTTACGACAGAAAATAAAAGTTGCTCTTTGAACAGTTCACGTATCTGTTTTTCAAGGTCTAAAAAAGTATGGAGGTGTATTCCTAACAGGTGATTTGTAAGAATGTTAACTTTGGCATCAAAATGGTAAAGCACAAGCAAAACATCAGGAATTAAGCAAAGGGGACAGAAGAAATCTAGGGAGAAGCAGGGGAAAATACAGAAATAATTTCCCAAGGGGCTTGGAACTTGGTCATTATCAATAATTTGGCATAAGCAATGCCACTTTTCATATTTGCTGACAAATCTAAAAGGAGATAAGATGAAAAGAATCAGTTTGTCTTATTACAGATAACTTCATATACTGTGTATTCATTGGAGCTACATAGATCATAACTTGGTGTTTCCAAAAAAGGACTGGAGATATTATATGCATGCTGGTTTGCAGATATGTGGCTTCTGGAAATAGCATCATGAGTCTGAAAAAGCAATACAAATTTACAGACTGGGTTGCCAATTTCATAGCAATTGTCATAAGCAAACAAGATACTGTTTTGTACTGCCTGCCCGGGAGGAATGATCTGATGCACCACAGTGATGGGAAGGAGCCAGCTCAATACACTCTACTGATCTACATATAAGCTGAAATAAATATTTAAAATTTAAACTCAAGCCATCCTATGTTTAGAAAACATGCTTTTAAGCTCTTTGCAATGACAGGCACAGCCATAGCTGGCAGAAGTCAGGAAAGAGAGTGTAGCGTCCAACGCTGTCTAAATGTCTGTCTCTCCTCAGCCTTGCTTAGCTGACTCTGCAATCGGCCAAGTTCAGCTAGCACCATGAAAAGCTGCAGAGTTAAGAACAGCCCTCTCAGGCAAAGGTGGGTTTTGCTGCTTTATCTTTGTAAACTGAGGTCACTTTATGTTCAGCATAATGTGGTGTTCTGTATTACAGCTATATGGGCTACATCTGTATTTAATGCCACGTATTTTTATTGAAGTTAAGCAATTCTTTCTTGCCTATATCAAGGCAGCATGACTGTTCCAGGAGAGTGGAAAATAGTTTATTTAACCAGTTTATTTTCACAAGCCCAACTTCTCAGGTGGTTTCCAGAGAGAAAAATAAGAGGCTATTTTCTCATCCAGTTTCTATTCAGCAAGATAAAACAAAATTTTACCTTCCCTTCACTGGCCTCTTGCCAAATACATTGGAGCTGTGGCTTTCTCGCTACCCTTTTCATAAGGAGTAAAATCTAAGCACACCGCTTTTCAGTCACATTTAAGTATGTTTTGTCTTGTGAATTATGTACTTGAAGCATTAGAATGTGTCAGACTTTTGATCTGCATAGCAATTAGCATATGCAAACAATAGGAGAACTGAAGGACATACCTAACTTGAAAATAAATTTCACCTTGAGATTTAGGAAGAGAAAAATGCATGGTTTGGTTTGGTTTGGTTTGTTTTAAATAGCTATGATTGTACTCCTTTAAGGCATAATAAAACTGGCAGTGTTCAAGAGTGACAAGAGTGAACAGACAAACGTTCTCTAAAACCTAAGGAAATCTAAAGAAAGCAGTAGTACATAAAGTCAACAACAACAAAAAAGCAAAGAAACAAAAACACAACCAAAAAGAAAAAAAACAACCAAACAATAAAACCCCAACAAAAACAAAGCCAAAAAAGTCAAACCTGAGAGGAAAAAAAGCAAAACTGTCATGTTAATAAAATCAGGCATAGTCACTAAGCTTGCCGGAGCTGAAGAGATTTCTTCTGTATATTTGTAGCTGTGTATCAAGCCTTTACTGTTACAATCTGTATGCCAGCTGCTACTCTGCTGGACCTTCTAATGAGTAGCCATTTCCATTTTCCAGCACTAAGGAATTAAAACCCAACAACCCACAAGATTTTAAGTTTTGTGGGGATGTTTCTTTATTTACCTTCTCCTTTGAGGTTTTTAAATGGAATTCTGAAACACTTTTCAATATACACAGAAATTAATTTGTAAGTTTGAATCCCTGAAGCTATGGGAATAGCAGGAAAATGGCTTAATATAACAAAATTCAGAAGTGTTGACTGAAATGTTAATCTACAATGGCTGAGCCAAGACTGGTATTGATATTTAAAGTGTTCACAGTTTTTTGAAAGAATTCTGTTTTGTTGAAAAACACTAAATTCTTGAAATTGTAAGTTATCCTAGGAATGCTTTAGTTTTGTCTGAGTTTCCAACAGAAATCAGGCAGGGAATTGGGGTAACTGAGAAACCAGCTTTTTGGAGGCTTTATTCAGAGATAAAAGGCTTTTGATTTTTCAAGACATGGAGTGTAGGGAAAACAAAAAGAAACAGTTTTTTTTCCTGAGTTGTTCTCACTCCTTCTTCCCATGATCAACTTTGACCTTTTGTTTGAGACTGGTTTTCCTATACCCACTCCAATAAAACTGGAAAATTCCTATGGTGGAACTTTGATTTCTATCTCTACCTTCCTCTCTTAAAATGAAATTGCTCTTTATCAATTCCCAAAGTATAAAATTGTATCAACTTCAGCTCAGCTTCCTAGTTATGTTGATGGAGACCAGTTACATATTCCTTCCAAACTTATCTCACAGTACAGACTAAGTCCAAGACCTAGAAAGTCACTATAAAAGCTTTCCCCTAAGCATTTTTTTAAAGGAAAACACTATAGAATCTTTCCCATAGATTTTTCCTTTTTTAGGGAAAAAAAATTCAACTTTACTGTTATATGAAAGAATTGTAGAGTCCTTTGTGAGTTAGAACATTAAACAAGGAAATGAAAAAACAGCATCGAGGGCACAGGAAGGAGCATGAGAAACTTAAAATCTTCAAAGGAATTTCAGCAGGAAATGCAGTAGTGTGACACATGCTACTCAATGGTCAAGGTTACATCCCGAGTCCTAGGGAAAAACAAATTCATCAGATCCCTGCCTACTTCTTTCTTATGCCTGTTCATCATGCTACAGACTTGTGGTTCCTAGAAGGTTAATTCTAAGGATTTTGATGTGGGCCTCCTTGTATTTTAATAACTCTAAAAATCCCAGAGCACATTCATATTATTAACTGCTGTAACTGTAAGAACAGTCTTGCAGATATGACCCACACATAATTTATAGAAACACAAACTACACAGGCAGAAAAAAATCAAAACAAACTTACTCAGTTCCAGTTTTCAGATAATCTGTTAGTCTCCTGTTTGAACTATTTGGAGGTGACAAACACTTCGATTGCTTAAAGTTGAAGAGCATATGCTTGAATATATTTACTCAGGATTTCTGTATCAAATGTAGATTTGGAGTTTAATCTTGCATTTCTGAAAGTATAAAACATTTTTGTCCTTGAATGATGAGAGACTGCTTCAGATATTATTTAGCTGGGTCTCTGAAAATGTCATTTGTATTCTAATGGATTTATAAGAAGAAAGGAAAGATGGATATTAACAGAGAAAAGATGCTACCAAACCAGATATACAGATGCCCTTTAGAGTAACCTTGTACATCGAGCAGAAATAACAGCTGAAATCTTAGCTAAACTCCTGATATTAAACTGTAAAGCACTAGGAAATTGAAGATAGCAAGTTTACTAAATAAAGCTGCAGAAAGAAGTCTTTTTACTATAATGGATGCATTTGTTTGATCTATGGCATAGTCTTGTAGCCCAGTAAATGTGGAGTTGCTGTTTCTTGTGACTGGTCACAGCTTTGTCTTAAAGTAACAGTGGAGACTTCAACATCTGTCAGGCTTTGTCTGGGCTTTTCTTGGCCAGCCTGGAGTTGGTTTTGGTTTTGTGGTTGGTGGTTTGTTTTGTTTTGTTTGTTTGTTGTTTATTTGTTTACTTTTTAGCTTGTTCAGCTGTAACAGCTATTATCCAATTGCTGCTAGGTTATTTTCTAGAGACCAGGGGACTATTACCTGCCTTATTTTAGCTTTTCCTTAGCTTTTACTGCTGTGTGGCATTACACTTTACATTATGAATAAGTTTTGAACTAATGCGAAGTAATTACAAGTAGTTATTCTGTGGAGAGTGAGCTATCTATGAGCCTAAACCAGAGCAGAGGTACACAGGCTTGGGTAGAAGCCTTTAAAGTGCAGGTACATGAGGATACCAGAGGCCCTATGGCTAAAAACTAGCCTATGGTCAGATACTGGTCAGACAAGGAGTAAGGTCTTACGAGTTGCATAGAACCGATTTTTCAGGGTAATAAAGAAAGCAGAAACTGTCCAACATATGTAAAACATAACATGTGTAGGGTTGTGCTGCCATTCAGCGTGACTTAGGCTAGAGAGTTGGGCAGGGAGAAATTGAATGAAATTCAACAAGGCCAAGTGTGGAGTTTTGCACCTGGGAAAGACCAACCCCATGGATCAGTATAGGTTGGGGACTGACATGTTGGAGAGCAGTAAAGAGAAAAAGGATCTGGGAGAACTGGTGGATGGAAGGATGACCATGAGCCAGCAGTATGCTCTTGTGGCCAGGAGGGCCAATGGGATTCTGGGGTGGATTAGAAGGGGTGTGGTTAGTAGGTCAAGAGAGGTTCTTCTTCCCCTTTACTCTACTCTGGTGAGGCTGCATTTGGAATATTATGTCCAGTTATGGGCCCTTCAATTGAAGAAGGATAGGGAAATGCTTGAAAGAGTCCAGCACAGAGCCACAAAGATGATCAAGGGGGTGGAACGTCTCTCTTCTGAGGAAAGGCTGAGGGAGCCTTTGTCCTGTGATAACTGATCGTATTATCCAACCCTTTTTTTCTCTTCCACTCTCCAAGTCTATGATTACTTTTCATAGCGGTTTTGCTCCATATCTGCCCTTCTTACATTCTCAATGCGATTGAATCACTGTCCTCTTTTTTTCCTTTTTGTTTGTTTAGCTTCTTAGCTTACTAACCTGTTCTTTCTTCCAGTGAAATAAGGATTCTTGATCACTCTACTTTGTGTTTATATTCTTTTCTCCACATTTTGTATGTTTTGTCTCCTCAGGCTGCCTGCTCTTTGCTGTCATGTACTGATCTTTTACAATGTTTACAACAGCAAGTACTCACTCTTGGCTGGTCATTAAATATTAGTTTTATGGTTACACTTAAAATAATTAGAGAGCAATTGCTTAAGGGTAAATGGAAATGCTAAATGCTTAGGTGTCAGGTTTGATTTTGAAGAAATAATTTGAATAAATGAATATTCTTTAGAGTTTGAATTGACATAGCGAATTGATCACTAATAATCTGTGTCTTAATAATGTATGCTGTGATTTTGTAAATGTGATTTGAGATGCCGAACTTCAAAGCAGGAGTCTTGCTTATTAGAAGTCAGATGTTCTGTATCGTCTGGAAAGCAGATTTTGGGGATCTTGATGTGTCCAAAATCAAGTGCTATCAAAATGACATTTCTCTGCAAAGTAGTGGCCTGCAAAATTGAATCTCCTTCAACTTCTATTAACTTAAATATAACACCGACAACAGAGTGTGAGTTATTTGCCCATTTTCCCCAAAGTCTTCTTTAGGAATTCAAAGTTGCTTCCTTGCTCCACTGATTTAATCTCTACCTTTTCTTTTGGTGTTACTGTTTCTGTAGTTGCAGTGCTGTTTCTATTGTAAAGAAGTTGAGGGAATTTGCTATGTGAGCCTTGTTTATCTAGATACTTACTGCATGGGTGCCAGGACCAGGGTAGTCCCTTCTTGCTTCTGGGCTGCATTGGACCACAAACTACCATTTCAAAAAGAGAAGACAGTGGTGCTTCCTGCTCACAACAGGTTCATGCACAGCAGCATAGTGCTGAAGGACTCTTACCAAAATGCTCATTTTATGGCAAAACTCTTGCTAGAGCTCTCTTGTATATCTCCGCTTATTGTGAGAGCAATTGCTAATGAATCTTTTCTCTGGCAGCTGTTTCTGCAGTGCAAAATGCATCACAATTGTGCTTTAGTCTTGCAGGAAACTGGAAAGCTGAGAAACAGCACTGATTGAACTGGTGTGTGTTCTGAGGAGATTAGAGCAATAGGTGACATAGGCAACAGGGTTTTAGTTTGACAATTCTTGGAATTGGCTCAGCCCTGTACTACTGCATTAGTCACATGCAAATATTCCAAACCATCAAAGCATAGCTATTTATATCAACATTAAGGAGTCTTTGACAATTTAGATTTTTTTTTTTGCTTTATTCACTCTTTTCTATGCAATTTATTCCATTGGGAAAAATCTTGTCATGATCCCAAAGAGCAGAATCCTGTGTGCCGTTCTGCGTTCTCAGTGAGAGATAAAGTGATTAATGGTAGCAAAGGAATGAGTCCCGAGTGCTTGAGTTAAACTAATGGGAGCTCAGCTGTTACACCACTAGTAAATAGAAAGGGAAACTTTTCATCTTCCTGATGCTGAAGAGCCCTGCTTCATCATCCCCTTTTCTCTGCTTGTTTTCATTCTGAAATTCTCATTACAAGAAGTAGGAGCTGACATCTGCTGGAGAGAGTTCTTATGGATGGCTGTTTTCCTGTTAAGCGAAGCAAAAGTCTGATGGAGGAAAAGGGAGAGAGGCTATATTAAGATGCTGTTTTTTCTTAGACTTGAAGGGTGGAAAACCAACAGTATAAATGAGAATGCTTCTTTATTCTTTGGTGGAGGATAAATATGTAAAAATTCTGATAACTCCTTCTCTATCCAAGAGAAAGCCAGATCTGCTTACAATTCATGAATCATCTGGTTTTTCTCTGAGCATCCATCTTCAGAGATGAAAAGAGATCGGAAGGATGATAACTGGGATAAGCAGTTGGAAGGACAGGCATGTTTGGAGGAAGGGAAAACTAAAGGCATGGAGAGTTTTGAGAAGGGATGACAGCAGAAATGAGTGGAGGGAAAGTGTGTGCTAGAGTGGGGAATGGTCACAGATGACTAGGGTGGAATTACATGAGAAGTATCCAAACTTCACAGGTAATTGCAAGGAGGACCTTTTGGGAAAGGGAAAGCCATATCAGTAACACTATATAAGATTGAAATGACCTTGATAATGGGATCAGAAGTACCAACTTTGGCTACAGACAGTGCTGTGAGCTTAGCTGGATTTCACATGTAATGTGATGGGGAGTTAGGTGAGAGACAGAGGACTTAACAGGTAATTGAAGGGCAGTATTGGGAACCTGTGGGGGAGTGAAATCTTGCAAGATCAGCAGAATTTAGGTAACCCTGTCAGTATACAATGGAAGGATTACATGACCTAGATAATGGGATCAGAAATACCAAGCCTGTAGCAAAACTAGGACCAGTGGGAAAAAGTATGTAGGAGTGGGTTGTCCATCTAAGGGGAGATAAGGGTAGATCAAAATGATCAGCATGGAAAAACATAGGAAGAGGGATTAAAAGGAACAGTTAAGCACAAGCAGGCTGCTGGTCAGTACATTTGCCTGGTGGAGCATTGCATGTTGTCACCACAGTTTGCCCTATCTTGTTACTATGCTCTGTTCCTGACTATTTTCTGTACGAGTGTGCCCTCTTCTGTGCGTGCATGTGGCCATGCTACTGAACTTGTGTATCTGTGCCTCTGGTGTACACGCTCAGACCTGTCACTGGCTAGACCGACAAACAGGAACTGTATCAGCCACCTGTGTCTTACTGGGATGGGAGGAGCCCTGCGTTAGAGCCCACCAAAGCAGGGAGGGAACTCCCCTGCCTCCCCAGGCGCTCCAGATTCACCTTCAGTTATACAGCAGGGAAATTGTTAATGTTTGTGTAGAGAGGGTAGATTAAATGTGAGTAACTATCCCCTGGTAAATTTCCTTTCTCCTTGGACTGTGCATTGCATGCATCAGTAGTAATTGCCATGGCATGTTACAGAAATAGCTCTTCCCTCCCTCCCCTCCAGGAACTTACATTCTTGCAGCTGGGTGCACAAGTGTGGCAAAGTAGCCTTAGCTCAGCTCCTCGGGGCCCACAGCCACAGGCAGACTCATTTCTCCCTATTGTTGTCTGTAGCACTAGTTAGAAAGGGCTTGAAAGTGTTCCTGTTAGAACGAGATTGCCTCAGAACATCTCTCCACAGCGACGGGGTGGCACAGGCACGAGTCTCTGCTGTCCCTAGATATACTCTGACAGAAACATATTAGTATGCTGGAGGTGATAGGAGCACGTGACGGAATTAGCAGTCAGCAGAAGTTAATTGGGGAGACAGGTAGGCATGTTACAGTGAGTACTGTGTAGGCAGAGAAAGAAGGTCTTCTCAATAGGAGAGAAACTGTGGAAGGAAAAGTGCAGGAATTTGGGAGAGGACACCATGCAAGTAGAGCAGAGTGGAGATATGGAGAGTGGAGGATATGAAGATTTGGAAGGCAAGTGAATTAGAACAGTGAGAGCTTGGGAATGCCAAATATTTTATCTTGTAATTTGATGTGCCCCAAATGTCAAAAATCTTCATTCCTTCGCTGTATGGTTAGCATCTTCTTTCTACCTTTTTTCTTTATAAAGGTCTGAAGCTTGTTAAATTGCAGGTGGAAAACACACTAAACCTCAGATCCAAGACTACTACACAAATTACACTTCCTCTCCTTATTTCCTTTAATTTCCCTGAAGATGTTTTTGTTACTCAAATATCATGAAAAACTGGTGACTTGTTGAAAGTGCCCCAGTATCCTAGTTGGAGGAATGAAAAACTGTCTTGGGCTTCTTTTGCAGTGAGGGGATTCAATAGACATAAGATCTGTCTTGGCTTTGTCAAAGACTTATTTTGAGACTTAAGGGAAAACATTTGTATATGTTACTGGCCAAAGGCTTTCTTCTGTGGAGTAGAAGGTGATGGGAGAGGCTAATGTTTGCTAATTATGTTTGGGGCATTGGGTGAATACAAACCATAAAGGCATTACTACTTTACATATAATAAGATGTGTGGGGTTTTTTGGTAGTAGTTCACTACTAAAGTAATATTTTCCTGTAAGACATTATCAGCAATACTTTATATTCATTTCTGTTAGTAGGATCTCCATTGGAGGAGTGGCTTATACCAATAAGGATAATATAGTAATGTATATAAAGATATATAAATACAATATAGTAATTAGGGTTACTCCGTCCATCCTAAAACATATGGAACAATAATTTTATGTCATTCAGTGATATAATGTTAAGTTGTTAACAATTTAACAGTTGTTAAATGCACAAAAGACGTGATAATATGCAGGCTTCCTAATCCTGATGTCAGGAACATAAGAAGAGATCTGTTTTGACACTAGAAGTAAAAATGACAGTCCACTTGTATTATTTGCACGGTTTGTCAGTTCCAATTGTCATCCATGTATCTAAGTATTCTCAAACATGCCAGGATCAAAACATGTTTTGAATAACTTACAAAGTTTGATTTAAAATCTAAGAAAATCTAGTAGAGATCTGCACTCTAGTCTTACTCTATCTTTTGCTTTAAGTATCAGCTATGCTGAAAAAAATCCTGTCTATCCATGTATTTGTACACATGCAATGCTGATATAAAACTATTTCAAATCCAAACAGAGTGGTTTCACCTGCACTGTACTAACTTCATAAATATTAATGTAGCTACAACATAGTTGAGAAGTAGGACATTTCCCTCTATGTTTTTGAATTTTAACCACATTATTACCATCAGTAATGATAAGATGTGTGTGGTTTTTTTCTGGTGTTGAAGACATATACAGACTGTAATTGTTATCTAAGCTAAGCCATGAGGCAACATAAACCATACACTTCCTCTTCAACTGGTCTGGGGATAAAATGGAACATTTTTCAGAAAGAAACTCAGGCTTGATTTCTGAAGTCTGAATAATGGAGATGCCAGTGCATGCCTTGGTAAGGTGTTTCAGCAGCTGTTTTATTCTTGGGGTAAAGAAAGTGTGACCTACTTGTCATCAGTTTTGCTAGATATTGTGGTATCTGTAGATGCTGATTGTTACAGTCATGCTGAATATTGCCTAGACTGTTAGAATATCAGATTAAATAAGCCTTCTCATCAGAAGACCTAACTGTTTTGCTTCTTGAAATTTGTAAAAGTTTTACCAGGTTTTACAAAGCTTTTCTATTCTTTTTTATTCATTCTTAATAAGTTAAGAAATGAAAGTAAATCTGGTATATTTCAGCTGAAACAGTGTTTTCATTTGACTTTGCAAAACCACCCAAAAGTTGTCATTAGACTGTCAGATACTTATGCTTTGAGAAAAGAAAATCCTTATACCAGTCTGAAAAGCAGCTGTGCTTGCTTATTCCAAGCATACCATATGCAAGGGGGTATAATTACATAAAAGCTTTCCTGAAAAATGCATTATCCTAATATTAAGATTTTTAAATGGTAGTGTGTTTGAATAACCTACTTTTGTGGTTTTGAAACAAATGTATTATTATTTTGCAAATTATTTTCCATTTCTCCTTGAGAATGGGAGACCACTAAATTTTTTATGCTAAAAAAGGAAGACTGAAACATTGCCCTTAGTGCAAAACTCAACTCAGCTGTAAACCTCCAGGTGACAACATGCCTTTCCAGAAAAGAAAATGGGTTCTTTACTCTGGAATATGCTATCTACACAGCCCACTATGTCTTGCTTTCTGAAAGAGTAAAATGGGTTTGTATTCTTTTATTTCCAATTTGGGATTCACTGAAGAATAAAAATTCTTGAGTGTTTGTCCTAGACATAACTTTATTGTCCTGTGCATATCTTGATTAACACTTTCTGAAATATCAATGCTTTCACCATCACATGTGAAACAACTTGTTACATGCTATGAACATCTGTGATCCAGAACTATGCAAAGCTTTGGTAATAATGCCAAAAATACTTGTTGCCTTCTTACCTTAGGTTGTGATATCTTGATATCTTGTATCTCAGAAATGATGGGTGTCTTAAGTATGAAAAGTATATAAACAGGAAAGTCCAGACTGTGATAAAATGGTATTAGACAATGTTTCTCCGTTTGAGGATATTAAAAAAACCCAGGAATCATAACACCTCTCAGGTGTCAGAAGTGCCTGTACTCCCAAGGATCCTATTTTCACATATCTTTTCAAATTATGAGGTTTTGACTAGATGAAATCAGTCAATATCCGATTGCACCCTGGAGGAGCTGGTTATGAACCCACTTTATTTATCCATGTCTTTTTCTCTGTTGCAGCTGACCATAGTGTTTTTAATTTCCTGACCTGAACTGGCACTTGGCATAGCTGAGTGCTGCTAACTCTCAAACCAGTCCTTGTTTTTCTAATTTAATTTCTGACTTTTTATGCCATAATTATCCTGAAGATGTCTGAGTGATAATTTACAGAGACAAATAGATTTCTTTTTTGAAGGAAATAATTTAGGTCTTTCAGCATATTGGGATGTTCAGGATGCAACTCGAGGATAGTAATGAATTCTGCCAGCAGTGGCATTTGGTAGAAAACTGGAGGATATATTTAATAATAATCAATTACTTTGATATGACTTGAGTATTTTGCTAATATAGTCAACAAGGTCGATACTATGTTAGAAATTATTTGGAAGTAGTGGAGAAGAAAACAGAAAATAGTTGTCATGTTATTGCATCAGTCAGTGAATGCCTTCTTAATCCACCAGCTCAAAATGTTGAAAATATTAACAATCTATAGTAAAGAAAAGTAAAGTATAGAGAGAAGGACAGTAAAGCAGTGGAATGCATGGAATAGGTTTTCTGCTGGAAGAGATTAAACATTTGCAGAATTTCCAGCTTGGGGAGAAAAAAATTACAAGAGGGCAAATAATGTAATATTATGAGTTTCCTAGAAAGAGTGAATAGAGACCAATTATTTAGCATTTCCTTCCATACAAGACCTAAGGAAGATGAAATAAATTGATATAGCAGACTGATGAAAGCAGGCAGAATACAGTGGTGAAACATGTTTGTTAAGCATCTGCTTCTGCTTCGGTCACAGTCAGGATTCAGAGCTTCAGTATAGCTGTCCTGGTATTATGCTCCCACTGTGAGGTAAAGAAGTGATAGAATACTCAATTTATACAAGCCCTTAGGAACTGAATGCCCGAGATCATGATGGGAATATGAGACAGTGCAGTACTTTTAATCTTGGTCTTTCTGAATCCTAGGTTAAGGCCTTAGTTGTTGTATTATTTTTTTTCTTTGTGTTTTAAAGAAATGAAAGACCTCAAATCCTTTGTTTGAAAACAAAAAAGCAAGCCTTTGTTTAAAAAACAAATGAAAAATTGGATGGATCTGAGCACATAGCTGAGCCTTTGAATCATGTGGTGTTATCAGTTCACGAATGGTAAGACACTGTGCTTTTTGCAGGAGGCAGAAACTAATCCCTACTCATACTGTTCATGGCTTGGCACAAACACCTGTGAACACACTTCTTTTATTAGTCTGGTCTCACCTCTGTTAGCAACTTTTTTGCCCAAGTTGTTGGGCTGCTCTGTCTGTTACTGTCTGAGTATTATGAAAACTAGGGGCTTAATAATAAACTGCCTTTAATTACAGAAGTACATAAATGGTATATAATCTACTGCTGAAATCTGTAATACTTGATGGTCCAGGTGGTATCATGACATACATGACCAAATGCCTGAAATCAGGCAAGAGCTCTAAAAC
The DNA here is from genome assembly GCA_013399015.1 of Galbula dea. Classification (NCBI taxonomy): domain Eukaryota; kingdom Metazoa; phylum Chordata; class Aves; order Piciformes; family Galbulidae; genus Galbula; species Galbula dea. The sequence goes on from VWZX01010261.1 coordinate 538,278, forward strand.
TGATTTTAAATATAGGGGGTGAAAGATAGGTCAGCGAAATTTTAGAATAGATGAAAACCGTGTTTCTTACCAGCTATTTTAACCACAGGATCTATTCATACTTGCATTTATATGTCCTATTTCTGTCCTACATGGAATGAATTCAGTTTTCAGTCTCATTTTTTCTCTCAAGGTTACCATGCACCTTTTCTAGGTGCACTTTTTTGTAGGTATGCCTACTCAGAATATTGCAAACTTCCCTGGTACATTTTAGTGCAGCTTTGTGTTTGTTTCATTTTCAGATAATAGCATCTACTGTCTTAAAAGAAGGTATGAAAAACATACAGTTTGATTTTTACTGTTATAACCCCAGTCTCACCTAATTTCATCTTGAAAGACCTTTGTGAATTTCTGCCCAGACATTCTAGAGTAAGGATCTCTAAAAATAAAGAGGAGTCTGGCTCTCTGTAAAACTTGATAGCTTCAAAAGTCAGGAAATCATAGAGAGAGACTAGTTTTGCTGACAGAGCCTGAGGCAAGTAATATTTTAAGCATGATCAACATAATGCATTACATTATTTTATGTTTGATTTTCCATAGGGATCTCCATTCCTTGTGCAAGAATGTGAGAGAGAATGATTATAAAAGAATACTAAAACCAGTCAGAAAGCCTGAAAGATCTTTTTTTCCAAATGTGGTTGTTGTTGTTGGCTTTTTTGGGTGTTTATTTTTTTTACAGTGTAAAAGTGGAAGTGGACAGTAATCTTCCAGATGTATAACAAGAAATAAACTCTGATCTTAATGTAAATGTTTGTTGCTAACTGAAAATCAAAATCTCAACTAGAAATGAAGCTATTACTGCATGAGTATAGCAGGAAAAGTTTGAAAATTAGCATGGAAAGGAGAGAATAATATGTATTTATGATAATACTCTGATAATTGACTGACAGATGTATGTACTGATAGTTATTAATATACTGATATATGTATACAAACAGCAATAATTATTGATGCATACTGATAATTATCATCAAAGTAGTAGTTAATATGCATTTAAACTTTGGGCCTAACTGGATCACTGACAGCAAAGACTGAATTACCTGAAAGAATAAACCTTTGTTGATTGACCTAAGAAATGCAGTTCTGCTAACTAAGAAAAAAAAATGTAAAATATGCAATTTTTTAAATATAGAGGGAAAGAATATAGCCTGAAGTGGATATGGATCTCTCATACACTATTGATGGTGTTTCCCAACCTGTGGGTAGCACAGTGCTTATAAGATCATCTGACATTATTTGCATACTCGCAAACCACAATTTAAAACTGAGCAACGTATTGCTTGTCTGGAAATGGCATGAATAGTTTGAATAGCATGATGTTCTATTCAAGCACATTATTCTTGGTCTGTGGACCAAAGAATGTTAGAAATTATTCTAGTAGGTTCTTGTTACAGACAAAGTCTAATTTACAAATAAATTCCCTGACCCAGCAAAGGACTGAAGTATGTGCTTTAAGCGTGTGAATAGTTTCATCCTGAAATGCAAATTTAACAAAGACATTAGATGCATTATTTAAAGCTATGATCATAATGATTTTTACCTTACTCTATTTCTTGTATTTGTATTGTGGCTTCATTTGCACTCTGGAGTCTCTTGTTGATCAAAATTTGACATTAAATCTTCCTCCCTCCTCTTTCCTAGTTTTTCTGCCTCAAATCACCGTGTTGAATAAAAGACAAGTAGGGAAGCTGAAAACAAAATATTTCAAGGTTATTTTGACATCATAAAACCTTCCAAGGTGTTGGTTGTATTGAAATTTGCACTAGAATTTTGTTTGAACAACTATAGCAGTTTTATTCAAAAGATTGTTATTATGAGAAGAAAGAAAAAGAAAGGAGGAGGGAAAGGGAATGAAAAGAAAATCTCTAGGCTATAACAATACTCTCTACTTAATCTTATTTCCCTTGCTATCTCTGACCCTTGTAGAAAAATCTTCCTCTGAAGTTTCTAGCCACGCTTCCTTCATTTTCACATTAAAGCAATCCTATAACAGTCACCATAACAATAACAGCATCCATGGAGAACATCACTAGACTGAGAAAAAAACCCGATTACTGCATTCATTGAGATAGGCAATAAAAACGTTGAGGCATTTTATTTTTTCTCCCAGGAATTAAGACCTTAAATACTATACAGCTAAAAGTTGTCTCTGGTAATCATAGATAATTTCTTTTTGGCTGAAGAGAATGGCCTGAAGTCCATGTGGTACAGACCTTGCTTTTGTTTTAAGAGGTGTAGCCTCATTTAAAGAATAGTTTATAAAATAGACTGAGGGACAATTAGAGAGGAAGGAAAGAGAGGGCAACATATTTGAAAATAGAAAATTGCTCTTACACAGTCCACATAAATTTGCTGGGATAACTTTTTATAAGCATAATTGTACATGGATGTAGAATTGAGTCTCAGCTGTATAACAGGAAAGAATGCTAGAAGGAATTAGTACTTTCTGCCGAAAATTTAAAATATCTGATATGGCACAATGAAAGTAAATGTGTTGATGAGGAAGGAAAATCACTGTATTTCAGAATTAATTTTAGTTGCTGGAAATAACTGACCTTTGAAGCATAAATGCAGGTTGATTAAAAAAGAACAAAAAGATATACCAATTTCCCCTCATCCTATTGTGGAATTTAACAGAGAATCCATTGCAGTATTAGTAAACTCAAGGGTATTTGTAGTGTGTAGTCTCTTTTCTTCACAACAATTTTTGATGTCGTTTGTGTGTCTGTCATTGCAGTGAGAAGAGTAGGCAGATGCTGAAAAACAACACACAGTGATATATAGGTTTCACATTTGCATTTAAAAAAAAAGTGTTCTATTTCTTTACACTGAATAGGTAATTTTACCCTTGTCTTTACCACAATGCCTCTATTTGACCCTGCACTTGTGAGTAGCATTATTAATCATATAATAATAAAACCTTCTTTCAGACAAGTCCACTACAACTTTGGGGAAAGTTATCTTGGCAGATTAATTTCTGCCCATCTGTGTTTCTGTGTGTGGGCTGTAAATATTGTCATTGTCATAAGGATTTGCAAAGGAAATGTTAAACTGCTCTTTCATTTTCTTGCATTAAGATTTCCTTATTGTCCATTAAAACAGATTGCTACTTGCTACTGAAGACTGCTACTGCAGTCTTTGTTTGCTCAGCTGAACTGTAGCTTGTTTATAGATGTTGTATTTTGTGACTGTCTTGTTGTATACATATATATACATATTAGTCCAGGATAGGATTTTTAAAGGATGTGGATATGGTTAATTCCTATTTGTGTTATCTTTATAACTGATTATGTCAGGGTTTCAGTCTTTACAGAGCTACACAGTGAAATTTGAATTTCAGAACTGTCTTACAAGAATTACTGGTTTTGTTTGTGTGGGTTGTGTGTTTATTTGTTCCCTTTTTTCAAGCTAGATGAGTGAGGCTTTCCTGCATGAGTAACAAACTAAAGGAAAAAACAAACATATGAACCTGGCTTACAGTCAATACTTGTTTGGTAGAAATAGTTTAGTTTGCACTCCGTACTGTGCCATTTTTCTTTTTGGGGAATTCTGTTGTAGATCATATTGGTTCATCAATGAGTGGCCTGTAGAGTCATTGCAATTAGGTCTTGAAAACTATATCAGATAATGAGGCATTCTTTTGCACATGTTCCTAAAATTCAAGACTTTCCAGCAGTCTGTTTACAGTAAACATCCTGTAGTGTGAATCAACCTGACATCAGATAGGGCAAGTAGGTGTTAGTGAAAAATTGTTGCATGGTCTGTGAAAGTGGATGTATGCTTAATACTAAAGTTGGACATGAAAGAATTTACTTTTACTGTGCCTTAGATATAGGAATATTAGTGGTTTTAAGAGTTAGAAAATATTGTATAGGTTTAAAGTCATCGGGAGTTATTTGTTGGAATAAAATGATTTTCATTATGAAATAATTTTTGGAATTTGTCAGAAAGGAAGCAGTGAGTGTGATACTTTGCTGAAACGCTTTGTATCATCTTGCCACTGGCTGCATCATTGTGAGTACCATAGCATATTACATTTTTATATGTTTATTATCCATGACAGTGACTATTTCTTGCACGGCTTTCAAACTGGTATGTTTTGTGATGATTCATGCTGGCTTACATCAGTTTTATGGTCTTACCACATTCAGTGAGATATGAACTGACACAACTGTAAGAGAAGCTGGAATTTTTAGGATAAAACAGTTTTCTGTAGAAGCCTATTGCCTTGAAGAAAAAAAAGGTTTTCTTTTTTCCTCTAGGAACTTCTGATAAATTTGGGCATCACTTTATTATTCAACTATGTCCGAAGCATAAGAGAAAAAACAGACTTTATATCTCTTTATGTAATTTATGTATTTCCAACAGACAGCATGTCTGAATGTAAATGAGACAAATATGTACCAGGATGTAGAGTGAGATGTAACCATTTCTCTGTAGAAATGTTAGAAAAAGAGGTGAAATGGAACTTTCTCTTCACTCAGAGCTTTTCTTCCTGCTAATTTTTGCCCTTTGCGCCTGTTTGATTGCAAATTGCATGAGAGCTGTTGCTTTATAAAGCAACAGTTGCAAGTTTAGCTTGATTTACAACTGCAGTGGACTTACAGTTGGGAAGGTTTTGTGTCCGTAAGGTGGAAGGGAACCTAAAAAAAGTCCTATACAGTGACTAGAGTAATTAGTTTTTACTTTCTGTCAGGTGTTATTTCTGTTGTTAAATGTTAATGCTTCTGGACTTACTGTGTCTTTTTCTTGGAGGTAGGCTATTCTTCACCCAAAAGTGAATGCAGAAAAATCTGTCTATCACTAGTTGTGATGACACCTTAGCACAGTCTTCCTTGGTCACTCCACTGGCTACTAAAAATATTTTAAAGTCTGTGTCATGTTCTGCTAGGAAATTTCAGACTATTCTTTTGGAGGAAATGAGTTTATAAGTCTCTCCTGAGTCTGTGTAATTGTACACCTTTATTGTATTCCTTCTAGGGATACATAATATGAATAAAAATATTCCTTGTTCTTGTTAAAAACATTTTTGATAGAGAAAGAAAGGAAGAGGCTTCTCTTTCATTATTGACAGCCATGCAGAAAGTGAGTTACTGCTGCTTTAGAAACACCAAGAAGTATGAAAGACTCTTATGAATACTCCCTTGTCTTGGAGAGATAGTAAACCTCTATCCATATTTCTTCCCCTCCCTTCTCATATTCAGGATGACAGCCTCATCATAATGTGGATGGGAAATTTGCCATAATCAGAGAAACTCATCTCATGACTCAAACCCTTTCATGAATATTTATTTACTTTCCAGCAGAAATTTCTGTTTCTTGTCAAAAAGAGAGTTAACAATCTTAAATATCCTTTTCTGACATCTTGATATCTTTGTTCCCTTCTTGTTCTAAACTGTATTTTGTTAGCATACTAATGTTATCCTGAGCTGACCTTTTAAGACCAGTATCTTGAAATTTTTTTATATTTCCTGGGGTTTAATTCGTCAGTCTGAGACTGACCTTCATGCAAAGATGAGAGAAAGATTAACCTCTAGCCAAAGCTACCTTATTTTACTAAAATTAATTGTTAAGGTCAATCTTTTTCTGGAGCTGTCTTTGTTCCTATGAAAGATTCCATTATGAGCAGATTTCTGTATTGGTCATGTCCATTTACTACTTCAGTTTTACACTAAAAAAAGAAAAAAGCATTTAGATCTTCATTTCTATTTTGAACTAGTAAAATTCAGATTTTCATCTTGTCACCATTCCTTTTCTTCCTCTGACAATCAAGCTGCACCATAATTTGTCAGAGGTCTGAAATCACATGGACTGTATGTCGGTAACCAACAAGGTTGAGCAGGCTGATATCATTGGCTATCATTTAATTGTTGCTTAGCAGAAACTATACCAAGATGATGACCTACCTCACTTCTATTGCTAGTCTCCCAGTTTGGATATCTGTGGCCTTGAACCACTTGAATCTAGCTGAACTGGGAATCTACCTATTACTTTACAAGGTACATAACGGCACAAGAAAATTTCCAAGTAATTTATTAAGTATTTATCCATTCTTCATTACACAATTAGTTTATTCTGCCAGTTCTTCTTCCTCCTTTTCTTTGTTTTTTTCTTTTTCTTTCCTTTTTTCTTCTTCCTTCCTCCTCCCACTTCCTTCCCTTCCTGCCCACCTTCCCCTCCCCTTCTGCCCCACTCCTTCCCCTTCTTCCCTTTCCCTTCTTTCTTTTCCCCTCTCCCCTCCCCTCTACCCTCTCCATTCCCCTGTCCCTTCTCCTCTTTTCTCCTCTTTGCCCTCCCCTTCCCCTCAGATTTTGAGTATTTTCATAAGGTTACATTTGTATAACTGTTCAGGTTTGAGTTAGGACAAAATAAGTCCTGTTCATTGATTTTACTTATCAGCTGGGTCTCTTCTAAGTAACTGAACTTTCTGGAGTTAACAGCATGTTTTTGCAGACAGTGTCTGCTTCTTGTTGTGCTATTGCTTGATGTTTAGACTTACTACCAAGGATTGGTATGCAGACCAAGGTCACTGCTAAATCTCATGTACTGTGTTGGGGGTACAGAGTAAGAGGCCACACCTGCAGTGAGATATGGACAGCTCAGGTAACCCTAAACTGACCAACTAGGTATTCCATACGCTTCACATTCAGTATAAAGTTGAGGTATTGTGAGGATCAAGCTTTCTTCTTCAGTGGCCAGCATCTGTAGAGGACTCTGTTCTGCCTTTGAACCCAACTTGTGAATTCCTGAATCGAGTTCTAGAATCCAGCTCCTAAATCTGGTTCCCGTCTGCTGCTGAGATGAGTCTGGGACTTCTGCCATAGTATCAGTGGTAACAACATTGGGGGATAGATGGGCTGGGTTCAGTATTGCTTTTTTATAAATTTATATTATTGTTACTATTATACAGTTGTCTAGTGGCTGGCCCAGCCCTGATCCATGACATTAACTTGGCATATTCCTTTGTAATAACCCGACAGGATGTTGAATACAAGCAATAATGTAGAAAGGAACATGTACAGATACATTGATTTATTTTAAGAATCACTAGATACAGCAAAGTGATAACTCTCTTTTCCTAATATTTTATTTGTATTTTTTGCACCTTGTCAGACATTCTATGAATGTTTAATCTTTCATAGGTAACTTTTTGTCCATCCTATTTGATTCTTCCTATTCATATTGTGCCTGCAATTCTGTTATGTGATGAATAATTTTCAGCCTATTAGTTTTCAGAGTTTAATCATCATTTAAAATAGGAACAATTCTCATTATGCTTTGGTCACACTTCATTTTAATAACAAAATATATTGAAGTTTTATTGAAATAGTTTCTTGATCACTAATTGAATTTACAGTCATCATTTCAAAACCATATTACTAAGCCCCACTTGGATTTTTATGTTCTCTTTCTTTACTAGGTTAATTTATATAAAAATTATGTGGCTCACATGCTAAATGTAGCTTTATTCAACATAAAAGTGTTATGCACTGCCCATGAAAGAACATTATGAAAAGCAAATTCAGCCGTGATCATTAGAGTCAATGGAGATTTGTGAAGTGAACCTACTAACATTTTACTTAGAACTTGCCAGAAATGGAATAGAACTCAAGAAATACTTGTAAATTAGTGTTTATTAATGTCAAACTTTCATATTTTATTCATGTTTTATTCTACAAATGTAATAATATGATTGGTATTCTGCAAGGAAATCAGCCAACAACATATCAAAAGCTGTCATAAAGTTTTGCCAAATGTGAATTTTGATGTTAGCACAATTTCCATACAACCTTTTCAAAATTATCAGTACTGTTATGTTAGTAATTTATATACAATCTATTTCTGTGACAACTGAAAGGAAAAAAGAAACAACCAATTTGGAAATGAACTTTTTTTTAAAAAAAAATGTTTTATTTCCTCAAACAGAAGGAAAGAAGCAGATCTGAGATTCTTCCTTGTATAGTCAGTTCTATTACCTCCTAAGTTTGATGATCACTTGGAAAAGGATCCAAATGAGCTGCCTTTGGGGAGAAAAATTCCTGCTAATGTACATTACTGTTTAGAAAGATCTTCTGTTTCAGAAAGAACATATATCAACTGTTATTAACAGAGATAAGTAAATTTGCCAAATGGTAAGTTAAAAAAACCCTGACACATGATCTTTAAATAAGATTTGCATATTCTAATACGTATTTATAATGTGACATTACACATTATATAGAATTTTATGGATATAAATGGATTAACTAGGTGAATTGCTATTACAGAACTTCCAGCTGAAAGAAACATAGGATAAAAAAAAATATTGTAATGATGCTAAGTTTTTTTAAAAAATCTATTCTGCTCTAAGATGCTAATTTGCACTTTAAAAATGAACTGCAGGTTCATTCATTATCTGCTCAAGTACATATTTTTTTATAGCAGTTAATACGAATCCTGATCTCTCTAAGGTTTGTATAGATGTCTCTAACTCCCCAGGGGTCCAAATTTTCATGATCTATAAAAATAATTGTAGTTTTAAGTGCTTACAATGAGATGAGACAGGTGATGAAATTTGTAACTCCTCACTGTTTACTGTTCTTTATTTAAGGAAGCTCAAATTTTGGCAACTGAGTAAACACTGAAGTTATGTGCAGACTGTTGGTACTCAACCTGAAATGCAAGACTGCTGAGAGAAAAATTAAAATGCAATGGGTTTGTATCAGCAATTCAGAAGGCAAAATTTCCTTTAATTCTTGAAGCAGTTCTCTTAAACTGGGGACTTGTGCTTCATGGCATTAGTGTGGATGGTATTTGTAATGTCTGCTAGTTTATATCTTTATGTTTAATGGTAAGTCTCTTGTGTTGCAAGTTCTAAATAACAAACTTTCTTAAGAGAAAAGGTCTGTTGCCTTCTCTGAATCTTTTAAAATTCAGTTTTCTTAAGGATTTTGGTCTTTCCAAAATCCATTTTCCTAAGAATTTTGGTAAAATTAAGTTTATTTAAAGAATGAAATTTCATGGTTTTTTGAAATAAGGAGGAGGAGGAGACAGGCAATTAAACGCTTTAGGAGATCTAATGGATCTGTACAGAAGCCTTTGAAAATTCAGACATAGGGATTCCTATCAAAATAGGGCAACTATCATAACCTTTCCACAATGTACTCTCATGGTTTCTTAAGTTCTTTACCTGGAAATATTAGCTCTCATAATTCATGTTGCTTTCTTTTAAAGTCTTTTAGAAATTCAGGCTGTCTCTACCATGTTTATCTGCTTTTCATACCTGTAGACTCATTCAAGTAACTCTAATGTATTTATGAGACAAGATTTTGCCAATAACTTTTTCTTTTTGGTATATCAACTTTGTCCATATCTCCATGGGCAAAATATTACGTATTTTACTTCCTACCCCTCTTCCCAGTTACTGCCAGTCCTTCTGACTGATCCATTCTTTGTAGCTATCTGAGCTGAGACCCTTCTCAAAATTTGGTGTTTCATTTGCCGGGACTCAGAGACAGTTGTAATGAAAAAGGTTATTGTCATTTGTTCAAACATTTCATGTCTTGAATTCATATCATATGGTTCAGACAACTTACTAAACCAGTTTTCTGTTTGAAAGCTTGTCACAGAAGAAAAGAAATCTGAGATTAAAACATGGGGTTTATTGTCATGGATCCAGATACTGCAATACTGAAGAGAACAGCATACACTATATGTTAGTGTTGACAATTGTCACAAGCTGAAATGGAGTACTTTACTGTGGAAACCTTCTTAGAGGAAGCTTAAAAATCAAATCTTTTTAAACAGTACAAAATAAATGCTCCTTTTTTGCTTTTTTAAACCCAGGAAAATGCCCACTTGGCCTGCTTAAATTCTAATTCCACTTTTAGCATGTTGAATTGTGTCACAAGACTTAGGAGGAGATGTATTTTTAGTGCTTAAATGGGATGGTCAGTCACTCTCTAGCAACAAAACACTGCCTGTTTTTCTGGCTTCATTAAAATCCACATGTTCCTCTTTTGCAAGCATATCAGTCCAGACAATTACACAGTGATGAATTTAGGCTGCTTCCCAACATAGAAGGACATCTTCCCATGGTTGTTATAATATTGATAATTGGAGCCTCTTTGCTTAGCTATCATTACAAGAGACAGGTTTCTTGGAGGAGTGCAGAATTAGAGGAGTATATGGTACAGTTGTTGCTATTAGAGGCAGCTTAGTAATAAGCAGGAAAAAGAATATTTATTAAACTAACATTCTTAGATGCCATAACTATTTCCAACTGAGAAAAGGAGTGTAATGATGATGAGATATTTTTGTATAGAAGATAGTGAAATTCCACCCTTTGTAACCAGCTATTTACCCTCCCTTTAAAGAGCAATTGCCAGGTACTAGTAGGATTTCATTAATTAACAGTACTGTCAAATTTGCTGTCTTTCTCTAGAAATACTATTTCAGTTGTACTGCACCACATATTCTCCAGCTAACTATTATCATGTACTCCACAGTATGAAACAAAAATCCCATAGACAACTGGCCATGTCTTTTTGAATGTATATTATGTTTGAGAGGTGAAACTTGTTGATATAGTAAGATCAAATCATTTTGTAGATATGCAGTGTTTCAGTAAAGGTTTTACTGGAGACATTTCTTAAACTTAGGAAGGAAGGAATGATAATGCAAAGGCAGAGTAATTCACTGTGGACATTGGGCTTACTAAGAAGCCAGGCAAATACCACAGACATTGGAAAGGAAAAGGAGGCAGTTCAAGTCTGGGAGGATTGGGAAGGTGGATATACCCTTTGGCAGCAGCAAATCATTGGACTGAAAGTGAGATACCATAGGAAAATCTGCAGATCTGAACTTTTATGCAGTATCTCCTATTAGCATGGTCCTATTTTATATAAATAAGAAATTTATTTGGCTAGAGAGCTTGTCTGACTCTAAAAACAGCAGCCGCAGGACTAGCATATTTAAAAGCAGATTATGGCTTTTGTAAGCTAGTTAACACAGGCTATAAAAGCTCTAATCTCCTTGAAACCTAATGTTACTACATGTAATGATTTTTTTTAATGTGGATTGTCTTCTGGTCAGATAATTAAAATAAATAATGAACCAGTGTTAATTGTCCATAGTGGCTACTAATGCAGGGTTTTACTGCTTAATTATTAATAACATGCTCCCTGCTCATCATCCTGAGTATTTTTTCTTTCCTTCATTTCCTTCATCCCAGTTGTCTCCTTCATTTCTCTGCATTGTTGATAGAAAGCACAAGTTTTCACTAGTCTCTTACTTCTTTTGACATTATCTCCATACAATAATGCTATTGCTTGTCCACCTCTCCCAGTGAATCAGTTGTTATGACTGCCTTTTCTTTGTGTTCACTGATAGTTGTCACAACATTTTCTGGCAGGTAATTACCACATATATGTCACTGGGTGTCTCTTCTCCTTTTCAAGTGTTGTATTTTTAAAAAATATCTGCATTATGAAATCTTTATTTGTAGACTTCTGGTCCTATAATACATCTCCAGGACTGTGATTCACCGTCTGTGTGTTGTAAATTTCCACTGGGCTGTTCTTTGCCTTCTTTTCAAAGCCAGAGGGCTGAGACAAGGGAACAAAAATTATAACATAAAAAAAAGAAAAGGTTCTTTTTACTAATTTAGTCTGGAAGTGTTAAGTGCTGTGTTTAGAAATGCAGACGACTGCAAACTACTGTGGGAGTGATTGGACTTGACAAGGTGGAGGAAGACAAAAACCTTCCCCCTTTGTTTTTTATGTTTTTATAAATAAAAAACCAGATCATTAAGTCCATATTTTCTGTTTCTGATATTTCCCTAGCTTTTTTATGCCTGTGTAGTAAGCCATGTATGCTGATCGAGGAAGGCAAAAAGCTTGTATAACCTTTGTGGTGGCACCAAGTGGGTCTTTGAGGATGTTCTGTTTATTCTTGGTTTGTTTCTTGAGTTTTTCTTTGTTTTACCTTGCTGATGGTTGAAATAGTTGGAAACTATTCAAGATTAGATGAGTGAGGAAAACACTTATGTTTTCGATGTCTTGGTGTGAAGAAAGTGAAAAGGCTCAAAGCTTCTCTGACGCAGGTTACCCAATGACCTTTCTAGTGGCCTTGAATATCAAGACTGCAAAGGACTCCTTAATGTGGACCATGTCTCATGGCTGTGTCATTTAATGAGCATATCTTTCTATAGGAGTATCAGCTTAAGCAGAATTTCTATCTGCATGCATGTTTCAACCTTCTGAGCTGTGCTGGTACAATTGTTAGTGCAGCTGTATTTGAAAACAGACATGGGAAAAATTCGGGGTTAATAGAAAACAAGCCAAAGGAAAAGGTTATCCCAGATCTATTACATATCTATTTTCATTGCACAACTGCAGAAATTGTTGTTCAAGTAAGAAGTAAGAAAGAATATACTTTCTGGGATGGGGATTGAAGTAATTTTCACAGGGGCTGCAGCTAAAACAAAAGCTGGTAAAACTGCAGTTTTCAGGTATCAGGAAAGGGTAATATAGTATGTCCTCTGATAATTGCACATGCATTTAGATTACCTTTGGTGGAGTGATGCTCTGTTGTCCACAACCAGTATGTGTGAGTAGCTTTGAACAGTCATTGTGAAAAAGCCACAGATACTTGTTGTTTCTTACTTTTACATTATCAATAATTTCTACCTGTGTTCTTGGTGTTACAGATCATTCATAATACAGCAAATTTGTGCCAGCACCCTTTGTTTACACTTAGAGTAAGAAAATCCAAACATTTATCAGTTATTTATATTACTGATCAAACTACAAAAAGAAGGAAGAGAGAAAAAGAAAGCTTTTACCTACAAGTTTTTGGAGTATTAAACAAGGCCTTGTGTCATCCTTTTATTTAATAAAACCCTCAATTTTTCACAAATGACTATTGAAATTAGACTTTGCTTCTCTGATCTGAAACCTGATCTTCTGAAAGGAGATGTAACTGTGTTATCAACTGACAGTTTTAAACATGAAAAATATGATAATGAAAGTTGCAAAAAGTAAATGAAGCATACATAATACACCCAAGATTATATATAATTTTGTTACATTAATACACCATTTCTTAAAGGTAGAAGAAATACTGTGAAATGTCTTGATGAAATGGAAAAAGAAAATGTTTCATATTAATGCCATTCTAATGGAAAACCACTTAGAGGAAATAACTGTAATTTGTATTCTGATCCCTGCTCTGTGAAGTGGCTTATCAAAAAGAAATACTCCATTACTTCTGTATAAAAGTTCTAATTTTGAATTAAAAAATACTTTTCAGGTGGATCATTAGAACAAATTCCATCCTTTAAAAGCCTGTCTCCCTTATCAGAGTGCAACTTGTAAAAACGCATTTTAAACAATTTCATTTCATATATGAGTGGCTAATTTTTATGTTCAAAGGTATTTATTTAAACTTGTGGGATCTTATCCATTTTTTTCCTTTTTTGCTCACAGATACTAAATTACTTTAAGAATAGCCTTGTCTGTTCAGAGAAGATTTTTGTAAGGGAGGTTATTTTTTTTAAGTTTGGATGCAAAAGTATATTAAAAAACATGGTACAGAAACTTATGAATGGAGACAGTCCTACAGCTGATAACAATTTAATAATCAAGTAGTCTTCATTTTTGAGCATATTAGAAATTCATGCTTTTCAGTTCTTATATAGGCTTTAAGTCATGGAGCTCCTTCTCATTTTGTTTTGGTCCTGTGAAATGACTCAGAGCTCATTGCCTTTCCTTTCCTTCCCCACCTCCCCCCCTCCTTTATTTATTTTTTTTTAAATGACTAGTGACTTTGGATAAGAGACTCAATTTCCAAATGGTAAGAGGGTCATGATTTTGATGGGTCTGGTTTGGAGAAGGGATATAATTAGCTAATGATGTTGGTTGGCCCTAGGAAGACTGCAGATGAACACCCCAAAACTATCAGAGTAACTGTTTGTCTGAAACTTAATGAAGCAAGTATAATTCATTATGAATTGGCATGGAACATTTTAAGATTTATGTACCATACTGCATGAACAACTGAAAGTAGTCTTTATTGCATCTGCCTTTATTTTTGAGGAGCTGAAGACCTGCTGTGCTTATCTAAGGGCAAGGGCTTGTTGTTACTGTCTCTTATTATGACAGGCATCATGGCTTAGAAAAGTTTTTACATTTGGAACTAATGAAATGGTGGATAATGACTAAAACTGAGGGTGAGAAAATCAAGCTGTTGAAATTAATTACACTAGTACTGGTAGGCAGCAGTGGAAAGTTGCAATCGATATTTGCTTTGATCTTACAGCATAGAATAATGTTGATTTGTTTACTTTAATGTCTAGCCTATTTGTGATGAAACAAATCTTACCTGCTCTTTCTAAACTAAAATATGGTTCAACCAATGCATAAAACATTTTAAATGCTTGGCTTCTGTTGATAGCACTGTAATGAGGTTGGAAATGTACTTATCTGTAGGCATTGTATAAAGCCTAAGTATAGCTGTCAGGGTACTAGCAATTGCCTTGGAAAACAGATTTCTGAAACACTTAGGGCTCTGCTGAATGTGGAATAATTTCTGCTTTCTCTGTGAATGATTGCTAGAGACTTCGCTAGAGCAGCCAAGAGGCCTATTTTATAATAGGAGGGACCTGTGGCTCAGCATAGCATGAACTTTTCTGTTCCAAATTAATGACTTATGTACAGCATACACGTCTGGGATAGGCTCTATAATATGGACTAAGCAAATGCATGGAACCAAAACATGTTCTAAATTAATAACCATGTCCTAAATTAATAACAATACATCACTTTCAGACTTGGAAGAAGAGAGGGAGGAGAAGCAGTGAATAGAAGATTTAGAAACTCTTCAATACGACAGGGTGAAAGTTTCTTAGAGAAGCCAAATTTAGATCCACCTCGTGTAGTGTTCTCAGTTGAGGGTCACAAAATTTACCAGAGTCTTTCAGCAGCTGGGAAGGAAACAGTCACATGGTCTGAAAGACAATTCACACTGCAATGGCAGCTTTTTGAGGAAATGACTGATGTTATTTAAAATACACAGTCAGGAATGGATGTCACCAGGGCTAAATTGTGTGTGCCTCCTTGAACCAACCTGTTATCTTAAAATATATTTGTGTGGCAGGGTAATTTGGAACCTTTGTGTGCAATTTAATAAGTGCCTGAATTTTGGTAAATACTACTGTTACTTTTTCTATAATTCATTAAGGACACTGCTGTTACCTATATCAATATTGTTATAATAGTGAGCACCAGTTTTTGTCTCCATCTTCAGCAGAGAGGATGCAATTAATCAAAGGCTTGACCTTGCCTAACATTGACTATCACAATAAAGTACCAGTTAAAGTGTTACTTAGATTTGAAATAAATTAATGACATCATTATGTTTGAGAGACCAATCTTTTCTCCCAAAAATGGCTATGCTGAAGTTGAAAAATAAATCCAGGAACTTGAGTAAATACAGTAAAATATTTATTAAAAGGTATTCAAGATGCCTTTTTAGAAATGAATTATTCTTGTGATGCCTATTACTCCCTTTGGGGGACTTTCAGAGGGGTGACTTATTCCTGTGTTCTCTGAGGAGAAGTATTAAAATTCTGTTTAACATATTTACTTTTACACTTGCTATAGCTGAATGTCTAGGGTTTGGAAAAATTGAGTTGGGCTGAGCCCAGTAGTGACATTTCAGTAAACACAGGATGTTTCTTTTAGCTGCTGCACACAATCCAGGCTGTGAATAGCATCCTTCTTTTCCTTTGGTGATTGCAGCCTCTGCTTTCAGATGTCTTAGATCATTTTTCCTACTCAGATTCCAGGCCTTTATAATCATCTGAATTCATTAGTATATCATATCAGGCAAGCTAGCCAAAAGTAACAATAGCATTTTCTGCAGTGTAGAGCTGCATTGAAAGATCCCTTTAAAGGAGAAGCATTGTTTTTGATTTCCCCTTTCTGTCTAGTTTTGGAAGTGCTTCTTTTTCTGTCAAAACCAGTATTTAAAAAGCCCTTTTAGTTTGACCTAAAACTTATTTGGCAGAACAGACTAAGTTGACTGCATCCTGAGTAGTGTGCTTTGAATTACTCTTGACTGGAGATGCCAGGTTTTAGTTAAATTCTACCATAACCAGATATGTCAATACAGTTGCTTTCAAGACAGTCTCCTACTAAAATTATACAGTGAAACAGTATGAGTTATTGACAGACTAAACCCTTGTCTGTCACATGCTACCTGCTCCAGGTGCCTATATCTGTAGATGTAGCAGACTGTATCGATTCCTCTTTTTGCTTCTTCTGTCTTTCTTCATCTCCTAATGCAATTGATCACTGCCCAGCCACTGTCTTCACAGTGTGTCCCTCCAGCAGCCACCTTGTGCTCCTTTTGTCACCTTTAGCTGACACTATTGATTGCCATTTTTCTCAGTCTCTTTTTTAAAAGCTTAAACAGTGTACAAACCCACTGAGATCTTAAATAAGTCAGAAGGAAAGAACCCCTTTCTTTCATTCTGCACCCTCAAAAAGCGCTTAAAAGTGTGTGTGTTCTTGCTTCAGACAGATGTAATTTCTCCTTGACTTACCTAATTTCCTAGGGAAAACAAAAACAAAAACAACAGACTCTAAAATATTAACACTGGCAGCTTGCAGTCTTGTGTTTCTTCTCCAGGCTGACGGGGCATACCTTAGGGACTTTGTGTTCCCTTCCAAGTGAGGCTTAGTGTGGTGGTTATTCCCTAGAGCCTGAATTGCTATTTAGTGAACAATCTCACTGCAGCTGTAAAGAGGGAAAAAAAGTCTTGTACTGAGGGAGGCTGGGGATTTTGTGAGCTTGTAACTTTCTTGAATCTCACCCACTGTTCTGGAAGTAACAAAGATGATTAGGAAATCTGGAAGGAAAGGTGATGTCTTGCATTTTGTCATATCCACCCATCAATGCTCTGTTCTCTTTCATGCTCTCTAGAGGCTGACATCAAAATGGCAACTAATTAAAAGTAAAAACACTAGATCTTTTGAACTTGAGTGATTCTTCAGAGATGAGAGAGGTATCTGTCCTCAACATTTTCAAAGCTGCTTGCTTTTAACTCTTAAGCCTGCTTGAAGTATGTTTGTGTGGTAAGTTAATATTTTGGCAGATCTATTCTGAAATAAAGTATATCCACTAAATAACCCACTTGCAGTGTTAGCTAAGGTGCTTTACTTCTCCTTTCCAGAACCTGTGATTTTTAATTCTTCCCTAGAAATTATGGCTAAATTCACCTCACAGTAACAGTAAGAATAAAATAGGGTGTGGAACAAACAAAAAAAAAAAACCAAACCCACAAACCATAACAAGAAAAGCCCAAAAACCCCAAACCACCACAACCAAAAACAAACAACAAAAACAAAACCCAACATGGATTGTGATACTCAGCTAGTGTAAATTCTGTTGGCTTCAGTGAGATCAACAGAGATTTAATTTGAGGGTTTTATTTATAAGCTGATCATTAATATCCCTGTATTATTTTGTTATACCTAATTGCCGTTATTCTTCCTCAGAAGAGGAAAAATGCATCAAATCTGAAATGAAGACAAAGTCTCCTTTAGTATAGGTTGGCACAGAAGTTGGCATACTGCTTTTTGCTTCTTTAGAACCATTTTTCATTTAGTGGAATTTGTTTGGAACATATCATCCATTTTCTATGATAGACATTCCTGTCATACAAAAGGCCATGGCTTTTTCTTGCTTTTGCTTCTGTGTCTTTTTTTTTTCTTTCTTTTTTTTTCCTTTCTTTATTTTTTCCCCACTCTTCTTCCTATGATTCAGTTGCTACTGTCCTAACCATACACATTAATTTTTTCACTACTTCTCTTTGCGGGTGACTTCTACCCAATAGGAGCTCCAGTTCTTCAAGGAGTTAGAGGAGAAACAGTCCTGTACAGTCACCCTTTCCAGCACAGGCTGTTTAGCAGTATATATTTCCATAGCATTTATCCAGGGTATTTTTGATTAATAGGGATCAATTAAGTATGTTGGGAAACATCTCAAAAGCTGAAGACAATTCCTGCTCAAATGTATGTCATGATATCCATCACTACTGTATTCTCCTTTTTCCCTTATAACTCCTTATTACTTTGCTGGTGCTTTAAAATATTTGTAAACAATCTTTTTCCTCTCTCATCTCTCTGTTCACCTTATAAGCATGTTACCATGCTATATGTGTCTCTATAGTTCTTCTTTTTGCTATCCTTTAAGTTTAAGTTGCATAACAACAAATTTTTCTGTTCTCTGGCTTCTCTGGTTTATGAATTTATTTGGACTAATGAGATACAGAGAACATAATTAAGTTTGGAATACATTCATTCATTCACACTGGAAAATGTAGAGGAAACCAGTACTTTCATGTTTCTTGTTCTGTGCTCTACTTTTACTGTCTAAAATTGCCTCTCATATCTCTGACCACGTGACTCACCTAGTGGATGAAGGAAAGGCTCTGCATGTTGTCTACCTAGACTTCAGTAAAGTCTGACACCATTTCCCTCAGCATTCTCTTGGAGAAGCTGGCAGCTCATGGCTTAGACTACTGTACTCTTTGCTAGGTAAAAATCTGGCTGGATGGATGAGCCCAGAGTGTTGTGGTGAATGGAGTTAAATCCAGTTGGTGACCAGCCACAAGCAGTGTTCCTCAGGGCTCCGTATTCTTGCCCCAATGACCAAGAAAGCCAACATCATTATGGTTCGTACCAACAATAGGGTGGCCAGCAGGACGTAGGGCAAAAATCGTCCCCCTGTACTCTGCACTGGTGAGGCTACACCTCTAATACTGGGTTCAGTTTTGGGCCCCTCACTACAGGAAAGATACTGAGGTGTTGTAGTGTGTCCAAAGAAGGCCAATGAAGCTGATGAAGGATCTAGAGCAAAAGTCTGATGAGGAACAACTGAGGGAACTGGGGTTGTTCTGCTTGCAGAAAAAGAGGCTGAGGGGAGACCTCATGTTTTGGAACTTTATTTTTTCTGTCAGTTTTGCTATGTTGCATGTGTCCTTACCATCTTGTTGGCCCAGACATTTCAATCTAGTTTCTGTTATTTCAGGATTGACCTTTTATCATTCTTAAACATCCTGGGTACTTCACGGTCAATCCAAGCACTCAAAAAACATGAAATAACAGGAACACAAACTATTATCCTTTAATCTACTCTTATATTGTCTTATATCTAAGCTATAGATTCAAGTTTTTCTCCCACAGCCATAACAGTAAGAAACTTTGCATTACTTTTAGGTAAAAGCTGGCTTGGCCTAGAATCAAATTCCACAGCTAGTGGCTTAGTTACCGAGCCACTCTAATGGACACACTGATGCATTTAATGTAACAATGATACATTTCTAGCCTAGTCAAAAGTCTTTAGAGTGTATTCTTCTTGTAGTTGTTAACTGGAATAGATTGAAATCCTAGCCTTGAAAAGTACAGTGCTATTTACCCTGCTTACAGTTCCAATAAAGAAAAGAATGTCTTGTGTAAACACTAGCAATTATCCTGTATGTTTTATTTAAAAAAAATAACCCTATTTAGTGTATCTTGACTCTAAGCAGCAAGTAGCAAAGCCTGGATAGTTAAAATTATAGAGTGAAATGTGTAAATCCCAATTCAGTTGCTATGACTTAGAAACACCTTATCTGTACTGAAGAGAAAGAGCAGCAAATGAAAATGCTTTTATGAGGAAACAACATTTAAGAAAGATATTGATCCTCGTAGACTGCTAGACATCTTTTTTTTAAGGTTTCTAGTAAACACAACCACTTTTTAATGAAAAGGAAAACAAAAAAGCTCTCTGGGTGTCCAATTAAACAACAGATTACAATTCTGAAGAACTTTTATTTTTTTTACCTGCTCCTCCTCACGCATGCTTTGCTCATTTTCTCCCAAGCTGTACCTTTATAGTCATGGCTTAGGTGCAAACCACAGAACAAGTTATGGCTCAGTCATGACTCTTTTCTTGATCCTTTTTATAGTGCAAGTAGAAACAATGAAGCAAGCTAATTCACATTAATTGACTTATCTCCTATCGTCTCCTGGTTGTCTATGCCAGAGCTTCTCCTACTTTTTCCTTCAGTCCAATGCTTTACTTTGTGCTTCTTAATTCTAGTGAGAAATAGTCACACTTCTCCCTGTGAAGTAAAAAAATGAAGTATAGAGCTCAGCTATTCCTGTTCTCTGATTCTGCTACATAAGACTTGTGACTAAGTTCACTTACTATTAAGAATTGCTTAGAAAAAAAACCAAACTACCCCAAACTTTTCCTGTTACCAAGAATAATCAGTAGGATGAAGCATTTTATGGGCAAGATTACTGATTGCACTTCAGGTGTATGAGATTGAAAAATTTAGCTAAATTGCAGAATACAGGAGTTTAGACGGAACTTGATCTAATGCAAAAGTTTAGTAAGGTACAGAAGCATAATAAATGTGCACAAAGTGTACTCAGCTGCTTCTAACTTTTTTAAACTCAGAGTGGCAGTATTAAAATAATCATCTTGACTGACAGCTAAAATATGTTTCTATTTTTATATTTTCCCTGGAAACAGTACAAGCCTGCAGTTCAGTAAGTATTCCTTGATTAAGGAACCAAATGCCTTTCTGCTGTAAAGTGTGGCTAGACTAAGCAGAAAGCAGACTACTCCTGCTAATGGCTTCTTAAGTTTGAAATGATTTGATTTGATTCAAACATGGGATTCAGAGAGGCTGAACCTGCCAGTGTAAGTGTATTTGTAAGGACAAGTTTTAGAATAGTGAGCAGGCTTGGTTGACCTCCTTGTCAGTCTCTAAGAAGCAATTCACTCAGGAATCTGAGTGAATCTTACAATGCAAGGACAAAGTCACAACGGTGTCCTGTGTTGTGCTGGTGTGTTACGCTACCTTTGCACTTACTACACCTCTGTACATACTTGTTTAATTCATTGATGCCAACCCTTCTCTCTGTAAGTGTTGTTCAAAGATTCAAAATGAAAGTATCTATTGTGTAGTGTTATTTAAACAGTTCCCCCTGCAATAGAGACTCAACCATTGTCAGTGATGTTAAAACTAATGTAATTCCTGGTGCCAGGGATGTACAAAAGGGAGCTGTGCTACTGTTTTAGAACTGTACAAGGGCTTAATGCCTTCTCACTTAGATGTGCTGTATCCCTGGCAAAATCATGCATATCCTTAGAGAGGTAAAGGAAGATACAAAGTTCTTGTGTTGTTGTAAAAATACTCATAGAAGCACATACTTTAAAAAATATTTAAGCATAGGCAAAAATAAATGTCACAAAAGTGTAAATTTTGAAGGTAACCTTTCTAAAAGTGAGTCTGTTGTAAAATTTAGCCTGGATTCTGTATACATTGTTCAAACTTTCACTTCATTTATTCAATTTAGTAATCCTGTTGTCTTAAATACATACTCCAACATGAAATGTGATTGTGGAAGTTACTGAAAATTTGGCTAATAGAAAGTACTCACCTTCCCAGATGCTTGACTATTCACTTGAGCAACTAGGGGCAGAGGGTAAGAAATCTACACAGCTTGTATGTGGAATAAAATGTTTTGCTGGGTCTGAGCTGTGGGAGAAAAAAGATGGTAACCTAATTGGTAAAATCTTGATAGTTCATATTTTTCACATAACGTAGCCATTTGAGTTGTAAAGAACATTTGACTGCGGCTGAATTTTGCTGGAAAAAACATTTGTCTGCCTGCCTTTATGTTTTATTACAGGCAAACCAACTTCAGTTAAATTGGCAAAGCTTTTTTTCCTCATTTAGACTATTTTAGTTTACAGTCTGCTCATGTGACTAGAAGTTAGGCTGAACACATTGTACAATTGCCTGAGTAACTGGTAAATTTCTAAGGGAGACAATCCTTGCTGCTGGTGCTTACTCTTCATGATGTATTTGGGTATTTTATCTGACTAGATATATTTTTGCTGGTAATTGTTTCACTCTTTTTACATAGTCTTGCAACCGAGATGAGACTGCTGAGTGAAATCTATATTTGAAGACATGTATGGGAACTCTCTTGTTTCTCAACCATTCTTGTTAATAATGCTGCCTTTTCTTCTTTTCTGACAAGCTGAGTAAGGTTCTACTACTGCCAGGCATAAAGAAAACATTTCCTCCTCTAGTGTCAGCTCTGAAAGTATGCAGTCTAAATGAGGCCATGGCAAGGGCAGCTAGAGACTGATGGTAAAATGAAGCTTTATTAATTTTTAATATTTTCCTTTCTTCTGTGGTAAGATCTTCAAAATAATTTTGCCCTAAAGATGCGCTGTATATACTCTTGTTTCTACCTTCCTACAAGCTACCTACAAGAAAAATCCATCTTCTTTCTCTATTATGTTATTGCATATGGATATTTTTGGTCCCAGATAGATAATATAATTCTACACTTCCAAGTCCAGTGTGTTGACAAACATATGCCCATAATCTTAGCTCTAGGAATTCTTTTGGGCTTCTTTGAATTGCTCACAGTTAATTACACCATTGGCCTATATTAGTTTTCAAAAAGCAATGGCCCAGGAGCAATTAGAACATTAACTTTTAACAGGATAATAAACTTGCAGTGGCACAGTCAATAACTGCACTGTCTCATAGTATGCAATGTATTATATGAATCAAGACTGGTTTTCAGTTAATAAAAGTTGTGTAAAATGAGCTTTTATCTATTAATTAAATAGATATCTATATATCTATCTAATATATAGATTATACTTAATCTATAATTAATCTTATATGACCAGCTAAATCGCCAAGTAAAATCTACTAAATGCTAGAAGAAACTATTAAATAAGAACGTTATTTTCAACTTCAATTTGGTTAAATCTTTACTTAAAGGAATAATTAATTGTTCTTGGAATAATACTTTTCTAAAAGGATAACAAGCTCCTTTTGTCCTGTGACAATAGAAATATTTAAGACTTTTTATTTCTGTCTAGATAAGGTAAATTCACTAAACTATTACATTGAAATATGTGATCTGATGATATTACAATACCATTTGAATTTTCATAAAATCACTTTGTCAAAGAACAAAAGAACTATTTTGTGAGAATTTAAAAAAAATCCTATCTTTTTTGGAGCATTTAAAAATGTCTGAACCTAGAGATCTTAAAGGAAGATGAAGCCTCATGTTTCTAGTCCTCAGAGATGCTAAACTGGACATTCTTTAATATTTTCCAGAGCATTGTTCTGCAGTTAGAAAACTGGAGAACTATTTTCCAAGTTAACCTATATTCTAGTCTTTGTTATTCATTACTTGTAATGAACACACATATTAATGTGTGTATTTTCCCTCACAATACATCTGTGGACCTTTCATACAGAACTGGACCAGAATGGGTCATTGCAAAGCTGCGGGTAATTCTGTCTATGAAACCAGACACTTCTGTGCAGAACCTACTGCATACTTCCTGCAGTTCCCCTTAACCTGAGAATTCACCCCATCTGTTAGAATATCCTTTGTGTGTGGCAAATGGAATTTGCAAATTTTGTAGATTTTCTTTTTTCCCCCTCTGAGGCCAAGGAAAAGAGAAGCAATTATTTCATAATCCCTCAAGGACTGTAGAATGATCAAATTTATGTGTAATTAAACATGAATGTTCTATTTAATTCTGTCATAGCAAGGTAGCTTTGGAGATTGGATGGTTTAGACTACGTTTAGCTCAGAAAACTGTCAGATGGGAAGGTAACATGACAGTGGAGACAATCACCATAAGTGTGCTAACTGATCAAAGTCAAGTGTAAGTCAAATTAAATTCCATAAAGCCTCACTTTGTAAAATGTTTTGAGGTTTCAGGAAATTACATTTTAAAAATTCAGGCTTATAAGCAGGATAACTAGTGTTCAGCTCCTATTTGAACACAGTATTTTTCCAATAACAATTTATTTGACAAAGATATTTATAGTAGGCTTGACTTTGCACCTGTAGTGAAATACAAACATTCTCATTCCCTCTTTTTAAAGCATTTTATTCTGGGTGGATGGTGCATGATTGTTTCTTAATCACTAACAAACCTAAGGGACTGTCTGGCTGCAGTTGAATTAAAATAAATCCATACTCACCTTATTGAAGGTAAAAGGGCAGACTGGCTTGCAGCTGGACAGCCCTTCCCTGTGTCTCAGGACAAAACTATGACTAGTTTTCTCTGAAGCACTTTGATGTTTAATCCCCAGGGAAAGTAATTACTGCATAACCCTGGGTGAGGAGATGGTGAAGACATCGTTTTCCCCAAAATCCTACTGAACTGCTTCAATTTATGGACAAGTTCTAAGGATACACACATAAAGGATCCTACATGTAGTTATCTAGGGAAAAGCAGAACAAAAATTTGACTGTTGTGAGGAAAGGAGTTGAAAGGCAGCATCAGAGCTGGCCTCACCTTTATGCCATGTGTGCGGCATATGTGAAAAGAGGTTAGAACTGAAGTCAGTCACTGACTCAGAAACCTATTGAGGTTTAATAAATCATTGTCAATATTTGTATGATCTGTTTATTTGTTTCTGTATATTGAATAACATTAGCTTTTGTTATACAAGCATTCTGAACAACCTTACACCATTTTTTTTTATTGTTTTTTCCTTTCTTTGAACACAGTAAAAGAAACAATGTTAAGCTAGGAATGCCCCAGTTGTCTTTGGAGTGCATATTAATATGCACATATTTGGTTTGGTGTTGAGATACACAGAAGTAGTGGCAAAGCCAGGGTTCATAGTGTTCTGTCCCAAATTACACTGGTGATAAATGTACTGCATAAAAACTTTTAATGCAGATTCCTTGCAACTGAACCTCTACTAGAGGATTTTCTAAAGGAGGTGGCGGTTTGTACCAGGTCAGTTGTGCTCTTTAAAAAGAGTGATATATTATGTAATATCCAACAATGGAAAAGAAAAAAAATAATTTTAAGTTATGGAGTTTTTTTTGTTTTCTTTGTGTTTTGTTTGGTTGTTTGGTTTCTTTTGTTTTTAAACTAAGGTTACCATGCTTTCCATTCGTAGGGACAGAGAGAAATTCTCTACTGCAGAGCAGCACAATTTAACTGAATTGTGTCAGTAATTTTATTTAATTTGTAAGACTGGACCCATTCCTCGGCTCTCATCCTGCCCCAGATAGATCAGCTGTGGCACTTTTCTTTTGAAAACAGGTTATTGTTTACTTGTAATTATAGTTTTCAACAGCAAAACTATTTGCTAATATAGTTATCACCAGTCTGTTGCAGCATTAAACTCACTGGCCTTTTCCTCTTGACATTTATGCACCAAACAAGCCATTAACTATTATTGATTATTTAGTAATGGCTTAGAAATTGTGACCCAATTTACAGTGTGTCAACAGCTTCCTATTTGATTTTCCTTAAGTAAACTATAAAACAAACAAATCACCAGTTTTAAAAATTTCTCTGATTAGATTTGTATATCCAGCACTTCCTCTGAAACTGTTGTGTCAGGGAATCTAGCGAGAGAAATCGACGTTGCAGGAGGCTCAACAGAAGATGTAATTCAGCCACTCCAGGCAGCCAAGTCCAGTCTGGTTTTTTTAGAGAGTAGGACAGAGCTATGAGAGTTGATTTAGAGGATGATGCATCTTAGCTTTCAGCTGTGTTTGAAATAGCTTGTAATTACAGCTCAGTTAGACTCCCTTCTGCGGAAGAAGTGCCAGAAACTTCTTGTTTGATTATGCGTGAATCAATTAATCTCTTTTCCACCTCTATATTCAGATGAAGAGAATAACGTGATGTGTCTTCCATTACTGTGCTCCTTTGGCATGTTACACACCTCTAATTGTTTTCTAGTCCATGTTTACATGTACATTTAACATAACATGAATCTATATCATGTGGGAGAATTCTGAAGCAAAAAAGAATTAGACTTAAATCTAATGATCTTTTAGCTATTGTTAGTGTCTGATGAAAAGTAATCAATGATGGTTGTCTCTATTTTAACTTTGCCCAGATAATACGGTGTAAGCATTCTCCAGTGGTCTTTCTGCTATTGATAATCAACTACCTCATTATAATCATATGAATGATGAATGCATTTGTCAGTCATGCTAAAATGTGCTTTGTTTGTCATTAACCTTCTACAACAGGTTTATTGTGTTTGTGTAGCAGGGGATGTTACCCATTGGCTCTTTCTAGCATGGCGAAGAAATAGGCAGAAAATATTAGCTCTGAGGGGACTGATGAAAATTGTCATGAATTTGCAAACTCCTTTTCTCAGACATTTTGCTGAATTTTCTTTGTATATTCTGACATAAAAATACGTTATAAGAAAGTATTTAATATTAGACTATCTGCAAATATAGGAAATATTTGATGATAACAGGTTTCTGCCTTATATGTTCTACTTATGTTGTTACGATGGGGTGAAACAAGCCTTTTCCACAGGATATAAAAATAACCAAGAAAATCTCCATACTTAAACAAAGAGCTTAGAAAGCAGAATCTCTGCGTACCTCTGTTTAGCCAACAAAATGTCATGGTTGCTACAGTAGTTCCCAGTGTGAAAATCAACAATGAATAAATGAAAGTCTGAATGTAGATATATTCCATTTTTGTACCACTGAAAACAAACAGTTACTGGAAACAACAGCACATTTATTTCTTCAATATATTAAGCAGACTTCTAAATCAAAAGTGATTTGTTCCCCCCCACCCACCCAATAACCAGAGCTTCTAACTTCATTGGAAGAAGCTCTCATCCATTTGGGGACTTTTTCTCAGTTACAGGGCCATTAATACATTATCTATCTAAACCTTGTACTGCACATGGAGATAAAGACTGTACCAAATCAGGTGTGGGTGATAAGCCAGCTACTGTCTTTGATACCAGTGAACTCCTAAATCACCCTGTACAAAAGGCATGTAATTCTTCTTGGACTTAGCATCCTGTTTACCTAGGATATTTGTATAGGACAGCTGCTTTGTCTGTTTCTCAAGAGGTGATCAGTGATGCCTAGATATAAACCAGAAATGTCAGCAGATATGCAGGAGGAATTGGTGGGGGAGCTGAGAGTAAGAAGAAAGAGCAGAGGGAGCTGCTCAGGGAGGAGAATGAGAAATCAGTGGAACATAAATGAGTGTCAGGTATTAGATGGATCTTTTTGTCAGGGATAATTTGATAGGGAGAAAAATGACAGAAAGGGAGGTGAGTGTATGTAAAATATGTGCAACATCTTTCACAACTTGAGGGCTGAAGCAAATGATTAAGTCACATTCCTTGTTTTACCTAAGCAGTCTATTCATCACTGCCTTGTTTGTCTGTGCTTAAGAAAATACTAGTATATCATTGGCTGCAATAAATGACATAAGTATATCTTTGAATATCCTAAATGCAAAATTATAGAACCAAACTCATGGACTTAAAAGAATCTTTGGAATATGGTTAAAAAAAAAAAAAAAGAGAAAATTGTTGTGATGTCTATTGCTCTGAGGCTGTATCAAGTGTTTTGATATTTATTCAGTAGTATTTTGCTGTGTGATTTCCAGCTTTTCTGTGAGTCTTATCTTCAAAATTCCATTTATTCAAGGGTTCTGTTTGTTATCAGGCTGTTCTGTGAGAGTTTATCCAGTTGCTCCCTAAAGATCAAATTTAAGCATGAAAAGAATTGCTTGCTGTTTCTGGAGTGTTAGGTTTTACAAAAAATTCTTGTAATTTTTTTGCTTTCTTATGGCTAAGAATGCCACAGTCTGTCTGACAGATGTGCTGAGAATAAAGTTGACATAAAAATAGGAAAATATTTGCTAGGACTGTGCAAGTTTGATAAACTGAAACTTGTTTGTTCACACAACCACAAGATCTTATTGATCATTTATAAGCCACTAGGCCTAATAGTCTGAAACTGCCTTTCCCTCACTTCAGTAAAGCAGGGTGTCCAGTTCAGTATGCATCTATCTCATGTAACAAGATAGGTACAATTTACTATAGTCTCTCAAAGGACATAAAATTCATTGGTAAAATATACAAAGTGTGTATTTGGCAAAATGAATATAATTTTGGAGTTTCTTCCAATCATCAGCCAGTAATATGAATGTAAACTATAGGAACTGCACTGTACACTTTTATACTGACACAAAAATAATCTGAACTCTACTAGAGAAGCAAGATGCTGACCAAATATGCATGGTGCATGTAATTAATAACAGCAAGTACATGACTCTACTTACCACTTCTTCATGCAGCAGCTCTGGGTTCCACCCTGCATGACATTTATCACACCATGCCTCCAGCATGACTCTTAGCTCAGAAACTTTCAGATTGCCTGACCTTGGCTTGTCTGCACCATGCAGAGCTCAAGAGAAACAGAAATTTCTAATTTCGCTGTCATTTGTGGATGCCTCCTAAGGAATGGGCATCTGTGTCTCTGGAAGAGCAGGCAGCTCTTTGCACATGTCTTTCCATCATATTATATATGTATTCAAAGAGGAAAAGTTCAAAGACTTCCATATAGCTTCTAATCCTTTGCCAGTGCCTTATTTCACAGAATCATTACGGTTGGAAAGGACCCTCAAGATCATCTAGTCCAACTGATAGCCCTACACTACTCTTACCCCTGTATCATCCCCTGAAGAAACACATCTATCCTCTTCTTAAAAACCTCCAGGGATGGTGACTCCACCACCTCCCTGGGCAGCCTATTCCAATATCTCACCACTCTTTCAGTAAAGAAATTCTTCCTAATATCTAATCTAAACCTACCCTGACACAACTTGAGCCCATTCCCTCTAGTCCTGTCACTAGTCACAAGGGAGAAGAGGCCAACACCTGCCTCCCTAGAATGACCTTTCAGGTAGCTGAAGAGAGCAATAAGGTCTCCCCTCAGCCTCCTCTTCTCCAGGCTAAACAACCCCCTTTCAGGTGTGTTCACAAGGCACAATGGAGCATCCTGTATCTTCATGTAGCTATAGGCCAGTTTGTATTTCTACAGAACATGGCAGTGCCACATAGTTTCAAGCACATATTTTGCAAATGGACCCACATCAGTATTGCTGTTTAATGTATTGTGTCTCTTGGTAAGGCTTAGTAACAGTGCCAGGCTGATGCATGTCTACTTCTTTAACATCTATCTCATTTGGCTCTGGCTTGGGGCTGTCTGCGCTATGCAGTGTGAGCAGTGTTTTTATACCAGGATTGCACAGTAATTATATTAGTAGCTGATGAAGCCATCCATCAGAAAAAATGCAAGCTTTCTTATTTCTGTTTAGGGAACAAAATTCCATTCACAAAACATTAGACAGCTTCATTTTATAAAGTTTTCAGTACACTTTTGTATGAGATATGTAATGTAAGAACTTCTAAGCCAGACAATCTTCCAGACAATTTCTAGAATGTACTCCAAAATCACCAATAATTTAGCAGATCTTAATGAAAAAAATTAACATTAACACAGAATGATAGGTCAACATCCATTTCATCAGCATGTTTGCTGAATTTCACTTCAGCATGCTTTAGGGAGCAATTTACTAGTGATTTCAAGTAAATTTTAGCTAGAAAATCATTCGCCCTTATTTATGTTATAAAAATAAGAAAAGCAAGGAGGATCATTATAGTATTATATTTCACATAATGCTATTTCTTTACAGGGCTTCCTACTTTTCTTCTCAGTGCTCTTTCTGCTGTTTAGTGCTACTTACCTTTCAACTCCAGTAATAAAAGATGATGAATTAATTAGTGCAGATGTATGATAATCATTGTCAGATGAAATAAACATAAACCACAAATAGTATATAACTAATCAATAATTATGTACTATGCTCAATCTTCAAAATGCAGAGCATGTCTAAATAGCATCATTATAATGAAAATCAAATTATTGCACAGCAGTGTTGATTATGGAGCACCATTATAACTTTCATCCTCTTCATTTGATTCCTGCTTAAGTCATGCTTCTGTGCCCACTTCTTAATAGTAGAAAAAGTCTCTCTCTTCTGTGCATTGATTTATAGTTAATATTGAGACATAAAATTTCCTATTAGTGTGGCTTTCTCAAGGTCTTTCACAGGTATTATGCAGACAGGCTCCACATTATTTCACTGCAGTGAAAAGAAGCATGGAAGCAATATCATAGAATTCATAGAATGGCCTGAGCTGGAAGAGACTTTAAAGATCATCTAGCTGTAACCCCCCTGCCATGGGCAGGGATGCCACTCACCAGACCAGGTTGCCCAGGGCCATGTCCAGCCTGGCCTTGAACAGTCCCAGGGATGGGGCATCCACAACCTCTCTGGGCAACCTGAGGCCAGTGCCTCACCACCCTCTGGGTAAGGAATTGCTTCCTAATACGGAAGATTAAAGATAAACGTAAATGATATATGTCCCTGCTTCTGAATTTAATCTGTGCCTCGAGATATTTTGACCTAAATTACAAAATATATTGCAGTTTCATAAGAGGCAGCTGAAGCTAGGTCATTCTGAGCTACTCAGATTTAACTTCATAGAATATGGAACAGGTAAAATTATTTATGACTTGTTCAGACTCCTGTTCTTGCTGTGGATTGAATAGAATTATATACATTTGTATTTACATGTTATCTGATTATTCCTTTCCTTTGCCTAAAGAATGAGATTAAGAAAAAGGTAATTAATATTTGACACATCTCCAAAGTTGAAATAATGTAGGACTGAAATATCTGTGGTATGATTTTTTTTTTTTGGCATATGTTTAAACTTGTATATAAAGTTTAAGACATTCTCTGGTGAAAACTTTACCAAAATATGCTATCATTTGAAACACAGGCATTGTTCTGGACTTGAAGTTTGCTTGCAAATGATCTCTTACTTTATAAATGAGGAGTCTACCCCACAACACTGCAATAAAAAGCCCTTAAGATCAGGATGAATTTCAGTGTTCATACACCTTTATTATTTGATGTGCAAGCACAAGAAATAACATTATTTTTCTAGGTCTTTATTTTAAATTACTGTGAATGAAAAAACTGAACTTGATATTTCTGAAGTATATAGAAGAACTATAGTACAGAATACCAAAAGATGCTATGTGTTCCTGAGAGTAGAGAGCTAAGCATTAAAAAGACATTTAATACTTGGTGTGAAGAATAAATGACAGAGGTGACATTAATCATGTGGGCTGAAAGGCATCGGTAAATCAGGTTTGTTTCCCATTCTGCCCCGCGTATTTCCCTTGAACATAGTAATCCTAATCTTTCTCAAAAATTGTGGCTAAGGTTCTTTACCTAAGGAGTGACTTTTCATAGAGCTTAATCAATGAGGCCATTTCCCACTCAGTATCTGCTTGTAGGCTGCACTGTCTCTGACTTGAATTGGGAAATTCACTAGTACTGATCTAGGTGGTAAAAATATTAGGAAGCAATGTATTACTAAAGAGCTTTCCAGACATACAAGCTTTAGAATGGCTATTGACAAACACTGCTAACACTTTCCAGACGCAAAAGTGATTCTTGTACTGTTTTCAAGTGGGAGAAAAAGAAAAATTAAAAGCAAAATCCAGATTTTTGCTTTTCCTTAGGTTAAATATTGACAGAGGACTTTCCTACTTTGCTTATTTTGTAACACAAGTGCCACCTCTTCCCCTTGGCCTTATCTTGTTGCTTTAAAGTGAATGAAACAGTTGAGGTAGATGTTATTGGTCCAGCTCCTCTACAATTAAAATATCTTAGAAGTTTGACTATGGAAAGACCTCTACTGTAAAAGTTAAACATAAATTTTCTTCCAGAGTAACTTTCAGTTTTATTCAATTATTTAGAAAGTATCTGGGTAAGGCAAATATGGAGATGGAACAGATTAATCTATAGAGGGCCACAAGAACTAAGACTGCCTATTTTGTCTGTACTATATCCAGTGGGTTCTGGTGGATGTTTTACCTGACATTCTCTTTTGTCCCTTTCTGGCATTTTCATTCAGTTTTTGGTTGAGATTTTCTGTCTTTATGCCTTTTCCCTGTTTAATGTTCTGCTCTTGTGACTACCTGGAGGCAAACTTTGCTACAAATCTGGAGTGAGGCTCAAGCTCAGAAGTGTTGATGCTTGGACAGATGCCTTCACTGGCCCATGACAAGCTAGTGTGTTGCTTTTTACTTGAATGCAATCCAATACATGCTTGTTGCTAGTTACTCCACTAGCAGAGTCCTGAGCAGCAGGCCGTAGGCTTCACCAGCATCTGCACCTCATTCTGTGTGTCTCTGGGTTTCCTTCATGACTCCTTTCATTTTTATCTTGTGTATCTTATTTTGTGGCCATTCTCTCCTGAGGTTTCAAACAGGTAGCCAATTTGCCCACCAGTTTGAGCCTTAGTAAAATTATGATGGAGATGTGCCTTACTGATTCCCTTTGTCTTCTCTGCCATTTAAAAAACCCAGAAATTAAGACCGCTCTTATGGAAAGTATAAATCAAATATACTTTGCTTATGTCAAACTTGTTCATGTAAGCAAAGTAACTTAATTTAGGAAAGAAGTTGAAAGAAGAAAATGAAGAAACTGTGCTACCTGATTTATTAATTTTGTAAAATAATGAATTTTAGCATAGAGTTGCATCTATTAATATGCTATGATGTATTCCATTACACACAAGATTGAGATAAACAAGTTGATAATATCTTGCTTAAAATAAACATCTACATGGATTTTTGCAACATCAATTAAAAATCTGAAATGACTAGAAAGGCAAAAGCTCCTACTCTTAGAAAGAATTCTTTGGTCTTGAACAGACCAGATGTTAGGAATAGTCTCATGGATATACATGTCTCCTATGAGATTTTAGTCCCAGAAATGATATAATGAGTATCTTTTCTGCTCTCATGTACCAAATCAACTGCAGAATTCCCTTAGTCATTCTTTCAGAATTTGGCCCTTAACCTGCAGTAAGATGCTGGATATGTTCTAAATCCCTGCCTCTTATTTTCTAGAATTTTTTGCTTTTGCCTTGTTACATTAGAGGTATGTTATCTTGGTCATTGATAAAAACCAAACAAACCTGTGGTAGAAAATAAAAGCAAGTTATGATAGTTTTGGACAAAAGAATCAGGACAGGTTAAAGATCATAATTCATAAATCTTCCATTAGACTCAATTCCTGTACTTTAATTGAAGCAATAATTGTATTTATAAGCAGTTTACTTGAAATTAGGGACATACACTTTATTCAGCATATATTAATTTTAAATATTTGACTAATTTATTGCCAAGTAAAACCAAATACACTTACAGAGAAATACAAAATTCTACATTAAATTCAAATCAACATTGCCTCTTAGTTATCATATATTCTCCCTAAAAGTACTTATACCTGGATACATTTGTAGACTTCCTCATGTCTTAACTTCCTTTTAGCTAAATAACTTAAGTTTTATGCTACTGGTGCCAAACTGACTACACACGGAGAAGAGCTAGGCAAGTTGTACCACAAAGTGGATAAAATAAACTGAGAAAGCAGATGTATTTTTTTTCCCATGAATCTTTCCCTGGAATTGCTCTTAGATAATTTCAGGCATGATTAAGAACAATATTAGATAGAAGTCTTTGAGTGTGATTTTTGTTGTTAGTTTGGGGTTTTTTTGACAACTGTGCTTTAAAAATATGGTTTGAGTAACCCCAGCACATACTTTCCTAACATCTTTCCTTTCCATAGGACTGTGTTTCTTACCCTTTCATGTTTACAATGCTGATTTGACAGTTAATCCATATTCCTTTTTATGTCTGATACTTCTTGAGAAAAAAGGTCTCTCTGAAAATGCTCATTTTCCCCCTGTATTTCTTACACTGCCTCTTACCACTTCAGTCTGTTTGTCTTCTGAGAGGAGCCCTGGAGGAGCTGGTTTTGCAACATGTTCTTATGGAGGGATCTGTTCTGAACTCAGTACTTCATTTCAGCAGTTCTGCTATGAATTCATTCTTGTAAAAACATGTTTTTCCTGCTGGTTCACAGGCTGAAATTTCCATATATTCTTCAGAGAAAACCTAACAGATGAGATTAATGGTTTGTCTGAATGACATTAGCCTGCTGGATAACTAAAGGCTTGCAGACCACATCCTCAGCTAGGATACAGTGACATATCTCAATTTGAAGTCAGTGGAGCTGTGACATTTCACATCAGTTGGAAATCTGTCCTGTGGGTTTTAAGGGCTGTTGTGTGAATCTTCCTGCCTTGTTAATATGTCTCATGCAGTGTGAAGCAGACCTATTCAAGATGGTAATTTTAGGCACTAAATAAGATATTATGTAGTGTGAGTTGGAGTATTTTGTTAAAGGAGGGGAAGAAGATACATACAGACAAAAGTGCTTCCATCCACCTTAGGAATTCATCTAGTATACAGATTTGTTCCAACAAGTCTATGTTGGCTAGGGATGTGTCATGAGACACAGTTTCTAATTAATATTGATTTTCCTAGACACAGATTGAGACTGCAGTTATTTTTTTCTCTCTGATCCTTTTCTTCAAAGTTAACTGTGCAAATTTGGCATGTTGTTTTTTCTTTTAATCCATTTAGTTCTGATGTCAGTGTCCATGTTAATTTGTGTCTAAGAGCAGCAGGTGTGGATGTCCTTGGGAACATTAGAACTTCATCTCATCATATCCTATGATGCCTGGGAGACTGTATATTCTTTTGTTAGGTTCATCCTACATAATACCTTTTAAACAATGCATTTTCATATTCCTTCTCCCTTCATGGTTGTACAGACACCTGGTGAGATGCAAGAAAGTCCTGCAACTTTCTCCATAATGCTTTTGGCTCAAGAGATTTGAAAGAGGTGTATAACTGTGTTATGTTTGTGTATGTTCAGTTTGCCAGCAACCTCGCTGCCCTGTATTAGATACAGGGAGAAGATAAACCTGAAGGGAATGGATACAATGAAAGCTTAAATAAACATTTTCTAGTCTTCTCATTTGCTTCTAGTGATGACAAAAAACATTGCACATATATGAGTTAGTCTTGCTTCACAATAAAAGGCAGTGACATATTTATTCCTGCAGTGAAAAAAGAACAGTTTACATTTACTAGAAGCAACAAAAGTATAACTTACATTTCTGTAGATCAGCCTTTCTATAAGCAGCTTGGGGTTTATTTCTTCTTCATATAATAAATAAGCTGTTGGATGGTGTAGAAATGTTTATTAGTTGTGTTGGATTTAGAAATATTTCTGGGTTTGATCTGTAAAGCACTAGTGGGTAGAAACTCCTGAACATGAAAACTAGAGAGAGATATGAATGACTCTGTGCTGTTAGAGTGGATTTTACACTACTGAAAGAAATATGTCTCTTTTCCTAAAAAGAAACAAAACTTCTCAAACACAACACCTGGCCACTGCTGCTCAGAACAAATAAATCTATCACCTAGATGAGACAACTGTGCATCCATGTGTTCACAGCAAGATCTGACACATGATGATATCAGTGCAAGAGTAATGCTGTGCAGAATGTTGCTAATGGGGGATAGAGGCAAGCATAGAAATGTTATAAAATTATGCTTTTAAAAATGTTCTTGAAATCAATTTAGTTTTGGTGTGGATTTACTGTCGTGTGTGTATGTATAAGAAGCATAACTAAGGAAAAGCAAGACCATGACACTGAAATGGAAGGTCTCCATTGTTAATTTTGTATTGATAAGCATATATTTATGCACACACACACAAATCTACATTAATTATTCAAGTTGCATAGAACATTCAGAATAGATGACAATAATTCTAACCAACAGAATTGGAAACTATAGAGCAGTTTGGATTCATATTACTGAAAGCTTTTCTTCAATGTATAATGGTCTTTTGCATAGAAATAAGTTTAAAGTAATGATTCTTTGCTTGGGTTATCAAGAGTTGGTGTGTGTATGAAATGCAAGTTATTCATTATTAGAACAGCATCAGTTTTGGTTTATAAGGTATGCCTAAAGCAATCAATTTTTGATGAAAAGTTTTAATATTCTTTTGTGTTTCTTTTTTATTTAAAGGCTGCAATAACAACATATCATAATGCTAACATTAGAGCAATAAAGCAACTTTCAATGATATGGCTCTAATAGTCTCCAAGCTCTCCACCCACTATGACATTTTTAGGTATCAACAGTAAAATCTACTTTTGATGAAAGTGAGCATCTTGACTGTAGAATATGAAAGAATAGCATCAGCTATTAATGCACTAATCTTGTGCACTGTAGTTTTAAACAGCTAAACTGTTCTTTAACACAGATAGTATTAAGGGGATAGTGAATTAAATGAAAGCAGTTACAGAGTAATAATTTTGATGAGTAACCAAGAACCAAATTGTGCTGCTTTGGCCAGTTAAAAAATTCTTGAAAGCAGTATCAATACTAAAAGTCTCTTAAGTACATGTTCAAAGAGGCTATGATTAAAACAGATGAAGTAAGATGAAAAAATCCATGAATAAGAAATGTCATCAGCACACAGGGGTAATGTGGCTGTTTGATGAAGTCATTGGTATGTAGGCAGATTTAATTAGTGCAAAAACATATTATTCAAATGTCAGATCAAAATCAAGAAGAATTTCTGATTTTCTTTCTGCATGGAAGGAATATAGTGTGAGACAATGAAAACAGAGTAGATGGTTTTGTCTGCTGCCTGATTAGATCTTTTTGCCTGTGGTACTTGCTGTGCAAAATTAGCAGATGTGTATTCTTATTTCTACTGTGACCTTATAATATAAGGATTCATTTTAAAATAGTATTTCTGATGCTAGAACAATATAGAAATTCAGGATCTTCCATCTAGATTGAATTGTTCATCAGACAACATAGACATCAAAAGAAGTTTGAAGATAAAGAGAATCTATGAGCAGAGCCTTGTAGAGGCCAACACTTTCATTTAGAAAAACTGTTGCTCTACTCAGAATGAAACATTAATACAAGGCTAGTTGTCAGTTTCTAAGTATCACTAGTAGTATTTTGAAGAAAACTTTCTTCCTCTGTTGCTTTATGGTTCATGTGCTCTACATTATCATGATTACCAACCACATGTTGCTTTATCACATTCAAGTTATGCCTCTGAGTTTCATTCCACTAAGGGCACCTTACCTGCAGTCTATCCTTTATTCTCACATCTTTTTCAGGAGTATTTAGATGAATTTTTGTCTTCTTTTTTCTCTGCTCCACAAGTTGGCAGTCTCTCAGTTTCTCTTGTTGTTCTCAGCCAGTTCCCTCTCTCTGTGAAATCTTGTTTGTCTCTTTGTTTAAGAGCTTTATTTCTCTGGCTGAAATGATTTGCTTAGATGTCTCAGAGCAATGCTGTAGGCCAGTACATTTCTGCAGGAGGTGCTCTGCTTTCTCTTGGTGGCAGAAAAAGAGAGAGATCTAGCTGCTACCTTGTGCTGTGCTCCAGGGGTAGGTAAGGTAAAACCATATTGGCAGCCACAATGGAAGCTTTCTTACTGCTTGCTCACAAAGGGCTATGTGTAATTGAGATTAGATGTTTTTAAAAATCTCTCTAGGGGGAGATTAAAAAACCAGAAGAGATGTTCTACCAAACCAAATCTACCAAAAGCTTCTTATTCAGAAGGACTGTGGGTCCTAACCCCAGAAAACTATCTGAGATCTGGTTCCTTTTAGTCCCTGCAAAACTAATGCTTTTGGAATTATTCAGCACTTTCTGTCAAAATATAACCTCTAGGTTTTGAGCTTATGTCCTTTATCTGTCTTGTTCCGTGCATATCTCCACACTGAAATCTGATCACATTAAGTGTGTTTCTGAGGCTGAATATCTTTTTCAATGCTAACAGATATTTTTGATTTAATTGTCACTTGAAGTGACAATGATTTCTGTCATTGATTAACTGGATGCTTGTTGTGAGCTTTTTTTTTTAATATTGGCAGTTGTAAATTTGAACATCTTCAGTATAGATCTTAATATTGTTTGTGAAATGTTGCTTTGACAGTAAACTTTCTACTTGCATTTGTTTGTCTGCTTATCCACTCAGTTCTTTAATGCCAAACCATGCAAGTGTGACCTGGTCTAGGGAATCCTGCTGTGGCAGGGGGGTTGGACTAGATGATCTTTTGAGGTCCCTTCCAACTCCTAATATTCTCTGATTCTGTGAAGTGACACTGCCTATGTACACATGTGAAAAACAGTTGGATAGAACAGAGCTCGTGTAGAGCGCCTGACATCTTTTTAGCCTTATTGCTGTTTTCAGCTATTGTGATTCACAAAGGTTTTAGTTGCTATCTATAGTATAATAATAATAATAATATGGAATTTATCATTGATTCATTCCTATTGATTCTGTTTGTGGATGCAAGCAGACCCTTTCCTAAGATAAGGAATTCTTTCTACTAGACTAGTAAAGAAACAACTGTCAGAAAATCAGCTTGAAACAAAACCAATTCTTCTAAGTTTATAATGAGGCAAATAATTTAAGGAAATCAGCCACCTATAATGTTTGGATTCCAAACAGTTTTGTTACATTTACATAGAAAGATGTACAGAGTTGGGACTCATGCTTGAATCTTCCACCCAGTTTCTCAGTGAGCCTAAAATCAGATGCTAGAACACTTGTTAACTGTGCATTACTGCTGGTCCTGTGAGGACACATAGACATATAGGAGACATCAATCACAATTTAAAAGTTGTCCATTTGCACATGTCAATGCATCCCTTTAAACTTCCACTCTGGTAATTGACTGAATTTTTTTGCATTTCTGTACTTTTTGCAAAGATGATAAGAATGGGAGGTAGTGACAGCAGGAAGCAGGAGGTATTTGCACAGTTCTCTAGTGTATACAACTTCAGCTGACTCTAGCTGGAATGGCCAGTGCCTAGTGCTTTTGAAAATCAGCATGTCTGTAATACTTCCTGAAGAGGTCTGAGGAGGTTTTTTATTCCTGACATTAACTACCTGAGTAGAAGTGTGTGCTCTGTGAGGCTGATTTCTCTTTAACTGTTTGTACTACTGCATTGGTATGTCTTTATCTGTTTGTACTGCACTGGTGTATCTTTAACACATTTGTACTACAGAGAAAAAACCACAGAACAGAAAAAGGTTGCTGAAGGGCTCACACAGGAACTAGTACATATGATTATCAGCCTTTACCTTAACAGAATATAGTAAAATGGGCTTTTCCCATTAATTATGTACAGATAATTGTCACTGGAGAGGAGAATGTGTAAAATATTCTATATGCTTCAGTGACCATTGAAAGGTTCTTAAGTATAGGTATATGCATATACAAAGGGAATTTGCAGTCACCAAAAGCAAGATTAATTACATTTCTCTGTGATTAGTGTTTGGTCTCTAGAGTAGAAAATCTTTTTTGGTCTATGGGTTTGGTAATGAACATCTGTAAAATGTTGATGTTAAGAGCAGAATGTATTCTGCAGACATTGGTTTATTTTTGTAACTCGACCTCTTTGGATTTCCTACAATATTAATTTCTTAAAAGATAGTTAAGCCTTTTGAAACATTTGTGGGAGTGTGTGTAGAATCAGTCACTTTTTGTAAGCCTTGTCTCCATTTCTGTTACTGTTGTGTAAAACAGGCATTTAAACAAGAGGATTTTTTTTCCTCCAAAAAGAATCTGTGCTACTAAGTACATGCTTGATTTTTTTCCTGTTTCTGGTTAAACCAGGCCTATCTCAGACAGAAAAACAACAACATTCGTGTTTATAACACTGCATGATACATTGATTCAATCTTGAATGTTGCCCTTTCAGTTCAGCAGCTTCATTGACTTTTAGGTAGTAACCATTTGTATTTCAGGCACCTTAGAGACGTTATTGCGGCCTAAACTTTTAGGCTGAAGGTATACAAGATTATATGACAACTTCAGCATTGATTTAGCACTTATTTTAGATAAACCATTTGGAATACCTTTTAATTCATTCTTTTATAGGCTCTGCACCTGGGGAAAACAATGCATAAAGTACCTATGGGGGGAAAAATCTTAAATAATTTTATTTAATTTTTAATAAGTAGAAGTGAAGGACTTCCAGAAGGAATCCTGGAATTAGATGTCTTGAATTCAGCTTCATTCTCTTCTACAGACTGGCTTTATAAACACTGTTCAGCTTTTCTGTGTTCCTGCTTGCAGTTGGTAAAATGAAGGGAATGGATCCCAATCTCATCAACTTTAAGTCTACGAATGCAAGTGTTTCAACATTTGGCTAGAGAAGGACTAACATTACTGATTTTGGAGAGTTATAAAGCTAAAGCATGTTTATATGAAGAGTTCTGAGGTCTTCAGGTTATAGAATCAGATAGTTGAACTCCTAAGAGGCATTATTATTAGCTGTGGAATTTATTCTCTCAGATAATCCTGAAATGACTTTTATCTGTTTAAAAGCAATGATTTCTTATGATAAATAAATTGCATAGAGGTAATTTGATTTCTTTTAAATTTGTTATTGACTGCTTCATATATTCAGCAACTCAGTGATGTACCTCTGTTAATATTTTAAGAAATTAGAAAAATGTCACTTGCATATTTAGATATTTCATCTTTATAAATTAAAACATGCAAAATAGCTCAGAAGGATTAACAAAACCCTTCATGGAACAGTGTTCAAAAGGGGTTAAAAAAAATCTCTCCTTATCTTTACTCTCTATTATATTAGAAGGCATAAAACTCTGTTTTACGTACTGCAGTAATAATGTGTATTATTGAACAACTATTGATTGGTACAGTGTTTGGGAATAAGAAAATCCTTGACAAAGCTAACTGAAAAGGCAGATACTGTTACTCAAATAAAAAAATTCTCATTACAAAACTGTTTTCAAGGACATAAAAACTTCAATCCTCAATAAAAACGTTTTATTGGACTGCTAAACTTATGAAGTTTTCTGCAGATTTTTCAATTTTAGACTTAACTTCCTTTATAAAAAAAAATCTCTGATCTCTGTAGGATTCTTCAGCTAATTTTTGGTGTTTTCTATCATTCTATTCTCTTCCAAGGAAATATAATAAGGTATATAGAGAATAAAATAATGAGGTTTTAATTAATCTTTGAGGTAGTCAGACTCATACCTTGAGCCTGACAGAATTGTTCAGAAATTGTTTGGTTGAAAATTGAAAAATCCTTTTACTAGTATCTTTATTCATATTCATTAACACATGCTCTGGAAATTCCATTATAAGAGCTTTCTTTTTTCCCAAAACATTTCCCACATTTTTACCAAGATGATTTTTCTTTTTTATCTTAGATTTAGCGGAACCATTTTCAATTGACTTGACTTCTTATCCACCTACTGGGTAAAGTAAACAGGGAAATAGTCCTGCTCCCAGGAGTGTGGGGACTTATTTGTTACTTCATGTGGGTGTGCAATATAAGTCAGTCTAATGCCAGCTGATGGTAGGTGTCTCTGTTTGGTTCAGCAAATTCAATTGCTCCTGTAAAATTGGGAGAAGGTGTTTGGATGCCCCCAGGCTCATTGTAACATCAAGCTAAAATTGATTAGATCTGGAATTGTCATTAGGAAATGGTAATGGGGATGCTTTTTTTGTTCTTTGCAGTCTATTGCACATGAGAATGTCATTGCAGTAAGTGAAGCTGTGAGCATGGGAGATGAACAAAGAGAAGGGGATCTCAGTTAATCTAAACACTCCTGTAAATGGCTGGAAACCAACATACAGTTATAAAACAAAGGGCAGAAGTTCTCATTATTTATTCTGCTCAAATAACTTTGTATTGTGCAACGTCATGGGTAGCAAGTTCAGCCAGAAAGATCTTTGTGATGGAAAAGGCATTACAGGTATAATGTGGAAGAATGTACACTCCAAGATTTTTATAGAAGTGAAAAAAACCCCACTCTATGCTTTTACAATATGACTTTATAATAGCAGATGTGCTCAATGCTATGTTAACTAACAGCACTGCCCGAACGTCATATAGTTATGTTTCATTTATAGACATAATTTTTAGGAGTGTATGAGCTCTGTAAATTTCTCCTCATGCATTAATATAAACTTAGTAGATTTGCAATAAAGAAAAGAATGATAAATGCAATGAAGCTTTACAATATTGAGTTCTTAGGTCAAGACAGAGCCCTTGCCGAAAGTCTAGCATTTTTTCTTTCTAGTGATAGGCACAAGCTTAAGCTCAATAGCCTGGAGAGAGTTCCCATCTCACTCTTTCTTCAGGTTATTCATGCTGCTCAGAATACATGCTGCTTTCCACTGGTTTTATCCCATTCTATTCAATCTTTTCTGGAAGTGTACAATGTGGGACAGCTGCCATTCACATATAGATGCCACCGGATGTTGGAAGGATTATGTAGTTTTATGGCGAATGAAGATTTTGTAGAACACTGATGGAAGAGCTACAACTTCACCAGTATTTCAGTATTACAGAATAAAAAAATATTTCTCAGCTTTAAGGTGTAATAGAATAAATTTTGAAATGCTAGACCTGAGATGTATATGGCAAAGGTGCTTTTTTTTGGTAGGGAAGAAAAAAAGGACCAGAATTATTCCAGAGAAGGTTGGATTTATATCATTCTGGAAGCTGAGATTTATGGTGATCAAATTGGAGATTGAAATTCCAAGGTTTTTTTTTAAAAAAATGTCTCTTTCCTCAAGAAAAGGAACAGACTCTCCTGACTTAGGAACACAAATACCTTGGCTTTGAATTAGACAAAAGCATGTTAAGATATATTCTAAAGTCTGAAATTGTATTTGATATATACAATTTACAAGGTCTTCCCATTTCAAATGCTTTATCCTTCTCTTCCTACAATATTTCCAGTAGTCATAGACATAAATTTAAAACCTATAGTAATCTTATAGTCATGCATGCAATATGAACAGATGTGTTGTTTGAATTGGAGCATAAAATACCAAGGGATAAAGTTGTTTGTTTGATGAATACACTCAATATTTGATTTTGCTGTTGTGAATATTTCAATTTCTCTCTGTTACAGTTTCAAAATTTAGTGAAGAATAAGTAATAATAATACCAATAACTTAGAAGTTTAGAAAGAATTTGTATCATGTCTCAGAAACACTGCTGTAACAGGAATACACTATCAACACTAGGGATCTGCTTTCTCTCTCACTTTCTTATAAGCTCTCTCAGCTAGTGGATAATTTATTCTTGTTTTTTATGTTATTTTTTTTGAGATGACTCCAACTGCAGTGATAAGTCCCTGTCCATAGCTACATGTATAAAAAAAAGGTGACCTCCCTTCTGTACAACCTGTGTGAAATGCGATGTTTGCAATTCAGAGGAGTGAAAACAGGGACATGGACTTTGTGAAGTTATACTGTGGCGTGAATGCCCTACAGGGATGTAGTACTACAAACATAATGCAAATAAACACACAAATGCTGAAGTCCAATTCTGTTTAGCAAAGTATTTTGGATATGTTTTCAAATTCTCATTTTCTTCAGTGAGACATCATGTTTTGCTAATCAAGTAAAGCAAACACAGTAATTAAATGAGACACAAAGTTCTTTCTCTGTCCTGAGAAAAAGAAAACCATTAAACTCAGGCGGTTTTGTCTCTTTAGTGTAAAGGGTAAGGAAGGAGGCAGAACAGGATCGAACCTGTTTACTCGCTTCTGCAAATCTATTATACATTAATGACTTAAAGGCAATGGTTCCTGTGAAGATAGGGTCCCTATGAGAATTATTAGCAATCAAGACTAGTACTTTACCACTACCATGATAACAATGTAATTATTTTGGGGTGACAAATGGTAAGTTCTATTTGATTCCACTGCTTTTGTGTTTGAATTCTTCTTATTTGCTGTTCAGTTACAGGCAGGGACTAGCAAGGAATTCACTATTGTTTGCAGTGCTCAATAATTTCATTTTATAGTGGTTCATCCTACTTGGAAGAAAGTAAGTTGCTCCTTTGTACCAAATAAGTTTGTAAGAATCATGTAGAGAGAGGAAAATAATATGAGATGGCTTTAAATCATTAAACCACAACTAATAGGTATTTATGCAATTTTTTAAAATAAATATAAGTCATGTCCCATTTAATATCTAGCTGAAGTTGCAGTACATTTCATTAGGAAATATAATTACCAATTCATTCCTCCCTCAAAAAAATTGAGTATATAACACATTTAAAAACCCACCTTGACATATAGAAGATAAATATGGCTTCTGTGCTGTTGACAATAAAACCAAACAGAACTCTAGTAGCTATAATATCTTTTTCCAGTTTTTACTGTTGGAATGCAAAGCTGGTGTCAAAGAAGGGATATTAAATATTCATAAATTTATTTTCAAAAATCATGATAGAATTTCCTAAAAATCTCAAGATAGAAGAAAAAGTCAGGGGGAAGTCAGCAGTGTTACCTAAATGATATCACTTCACTGTCTTC
This sequence comes from Galbula dea, assembly GCA_013399015.1. Taxonomy (NCBI): domain Eukaryota; kingdom Metazoa; phylum Chordata; class Aves; order Piciformes; family Galbulidae; genus Galbula; species Galbula dea. The sequence continues at coordinate 582,571 of VWZX01010261.1, forward strand.
AAAAGTTCCATGTTGATTTACTGTAGCTAATGACAAACTAATTGCTTGTTTTGTTTCACTTGCATTGTTAAATTAGGCTGAAAAACTTTTTGAAGACTAGAAATAGGAAAGAGTAGTATGCTGTTTTTAGAGCAACTTCAGACACACAACTGAAATTAGAGACATTTCTACTTAAGTCTAAATGTGGTAGGAATATAAACTCTTTTTTGTGGAAAATGGAAAATATTTGTTCAAACTTTCACTGCCATTTCCATCATAAGAAGTAAGGAAACAATCTTTAAATATTAAACTCTGAATATTTGACATTACCAACTGTCACCAGGCCAATTGCTTCTGCATCTGATCCAGACTCTTTCATTGTATAACCTCAGGTTTCCCCAGATTATCTCCAGTTATGAAATCACAGAATCACAGAACGTTAGGAGTTGGAAGGGACCTCGAAAGATCATGTAGTCCAACCCCCCTGCCACAGCAGGATTCCCTAGACCAGGTCACACAGAAAAATCCTAACAGGTTTATCCTTATGCTCTAAACTTTTATAGTAGTTTCAGTAGTGTATAAAGACATAGAGAATGCAATTCTGTTGCTAAAGTAAATCCAGAGAAATCAAGGGAATTATGCAAGCAGAGAGCCAGGAGTGTGAGAATGTGGAATTTTACAGCCACAGGTTACAGAGGTCTTAAAAACCTTAGTAGTAGTAACTAGAAGGCAGAACCAAGCTGACAAAGTTTTTGGGAACAAACTTGAATAACAAAGTTGCTTTTCCTTCCAAATAATTAGGAAACTTGGTACATATAACCTTTTAAAACTATTTGAGGGTTGTGTGATAACAGTGACAAAGAAAGGAGGAGAAAGTCAGTACTGGAACTTACAACAAATATGAGTGGCAGTTGGTTACTCTGAGACAACAAGGGATGAAAATGATTTGCTGATAGAAGGACAGAAGCAGATTTTTTTGTTTCCCCTGGCATTTAAGAACTCAGCTGGCAAAAGAGATTGGTAAGAGAGGAGAGGCAAAGGTAATGGAATCTCCTTATAAACGTTCATAAAAGTCCAGAGGAAATGATTCACTGTTTGGAAAGGTAAGTACTTTGGTGATATTCAGTGATATAACCTCATAAAAAAGGAATTTAATTCTGCTTATCACTGACTTCCTACAGTGGGTATAGAAATGTTTTGTTTTTTCACTTTAAACATGGGTTGTCTTGATTTAAACAAGTTGTGGCATGAAAATGAAGTAAGGTGGAAAAATGTGGTGAATTAGGTATGTGACTTGACTCTAATTTCCTGCTTTTTCAATAAAACTTCTGAAATCATTCAGGACTGAAGAATTTGTGTTAAAGTCTTTAGTGAGCTGGATGAATTCTTTAATTAAAGGCAAGACTTTCTCAGTCAAGCTTTGAAGGAGATGCAAGATGTACGTTTGAAGTACCTTCAGCAACTGCTTTTTCTCTTATTTAACTGAAAATAGAAACGTAAGGAAAGGTGTTAATGTTAGAGAAATCACTACAGTAAATATGTGAACCAGACCCTAAAGTTACACTGACCTATCAAACATAAACAATCTTTCAAGGTCCCTTCCAACTCCTAATACTCTGTTATTCTGTGTGATTCTTTGATAAAACGTCATTTGTAATTTGGTACTTGTTGAACATAATAATTGAAACTGGCAAACCAAATGTTTCTGTGAAATGATTTGACATTGTATGTACTCTCAGCTGCAAAAGTGTTTCTTCACCTAAAGCCTTTCTCTGCCTCTGATCTTGTACACATGTGAGGAAAGTAGGTTATGATACAAAAAGAAGGAGGCAATGTGTATTCACACGGAACCTCCTATGCTTCAGCTTACAGCCATTGCCCCTTGTCCTGACACTGGGCTTCACTGAGAAGAGCCTGACCCCAGACTCCTGACATGCATATTTCTCCTCTTTTCCAAGCTAAAGAGACTCAGCCTTTCCTCAGAAGGAAGATGTTCCACCCCCTTAATCATCTTGGTGGCTCTATTCCTTTGTGTTCTGCAGCTGGTATTATATACCTAGTCATTTCCCACATAGCCTTGACCATGCACTTGTTTCAATATACCTTCAGCATGCATGCATGTCTTTGTGAGGTTACCCTGACTTGCACTTTGGAAATATTCTGGCTCTCCTGTAAGGAACAACAGATGTTGGTGTTTTCTAGGAAAGAAATATAACTCATTGTCTTTACAGAAGGTTTTGTCATTAAGGAATTATTTAAAAAAAAATGAAATAGCAACACTAGGAAGGTGATTCACTTTACATAAATCTCCTACTTTTAAACAGGTTTAAAATATTAAGTGATTATTGGTATACTTAGTAACACTTCTTGATCAGCATCTGAAGTAATTGTGGAGTTGAGTGAGAAAATGAATTTGCAGTTGTTTAATATATTCAGCAGCAAAATTAATACAACAGCAGTTGTCAGATAATTTAAACACTGAATTTATAGAAGTAATTTTAATTTACATCAAACACTGTAGGCAGTTTTTACACATCAATTTGCATTTCAATGATTATACTCAGCTGAGGCAAAATGGTGGCTTTTAAAAATTTGTTTATATTTCAAGATGTCTAATGCAACATTGTGGGGACTGGGGAAAAAAAGATACTTCTTCTGATGCATTTTAAAAACTAAAGTTTTCAAGGAAAAGGCCAGTTTAACAGTGCTTCTTTTCAACTGGAAATATAATTCTGTTTGTATTCCATAGTCTCTGAACTGTCAGGATGTTTATTTTGCATTTTAAAACTCCTGCTCACTTTGCTAATTGCATATTGGAATGAAAAGATTTGTCTAAAATGCAACAAAAATAGTCTCTGGTGTTTGACTTCACACTTCAAATACATTTTACTAGTGAATACATCCTTCCATGACAGTCTTGAGATTTTGTCACAGTGGTGGTAAGGGGAACACTGCATAAAGAAAATCTCCTTGGTACTGAGTGGAGTTTGTCTCAAGACTGAAGTGCATCACACATTCTCTAGACCTATGCATTCCTCTGTGTGTAGCTTGTAGCTAGGCACAGTACTTTCTGTATGATGAATGCTTCTCTCCCAGCGTGCCAACTACTGAATGTGAATTTAAGTACAGCACTTTTTAAGTTTCTAAAATGAAACTGGCCATAACTGTGTTTCATTTTACCTGAATTCTGCTTACCCTAGCACCCTTAATTAAAAAGCACTGCTGAGGGGATCCCTTATTCATATTATGCACTTTCAGCTAGAGACAGTCAAACATAAAAGTCCTGGATACTTACTCATTTAGGAAAAATGTATTTCCATTTATTTTCACATAGTGAAATGGAGCCACAGTGAACATAAATGCTTAAGAACACACAACAGGTTTGAAACAGTCTAAATAACAGCATTACTCTCTAGTACCCTTTGAAACAGCTTTGATGATCTCCAAAGTTGTATGTGCTCCATTTGTCTATGTGAAGCAATGCTAGTTTACGTGTTCTCATTTGCCACTACTCCACTGTACTGATCCACTGTGGAAAAGCTCTAGTAAAATCAGAATGATCTATGTTTACATGTTCAGTTCTCTAGAGGAGATTAAGTCATTACAGAAACACTGCCTTTTATTTTTTTAACTGTAGCCACAAATACATCTAATTCCTTTGTGCTTAAAAGTGCTGTTTGTAATGTTTTGTGCTACAGGGCTCCCCAGGTAAGCAGAATACAAAACCTGACTCCTCTATATGTAATAATTTTTTTCATTCAGTTTTCTATCTTGGCTACAGTATGTAAAAGAAGTCTAGCAATAAAACCAGTCTAATAATGCCAGGGTACCTACATAGTGATACTTGTCCTTTATCATTCTCTCTTTGTTTATAGTCCCTTAGTCAGTTTTCAGTCTGCGCTGTTAAAGAAATCAATCTGAATGATTTCTTCTAAGGGAGATTATTTGACACATACTTTGATTTACTAAAGACTGCTGTACTGTATATCATTCTAAACTACTCTGTACCTGTCATCTGCTAACTTATAGAATTATTTTGGGAATTCATGATGTAGTTTTCATGGCAATGTTTGCTTTTTTTTGGAAATCCATGCTATATACTATATAGCTCTAATACTGCTAGTGCATATATACCTTTGGGACTGACTGGGTTATTAAGCCCAGTGTTCTGGGAGGAACTGTTAGGGCAGTGAAATATTGTGAGTTTGAATTTTGTATTTTTAAAGTATTTTTCTTATTAACAAATAAAGGGGTTTTAAATTATCATTTAGGGTTTTTTCTGAGAAAGAAATTTCACAGAATTTTCAAGCAATACCTTTTTTCTGCATTTCAGAAGTATTTGTTGCTGTGGGATTTGAACACAGCATGTTCAAATGAAATATACAACTGGATTATCTTCAGCTCAATCTACACAGAAATTAAGAACCCCTCATCTTGTACTACCTGAAATAACTCCTTGGCAAGAAAGGTAAATAAAAATAATTTAACATATATCTAAATATTTTGTGGTCTGTACAGTTTTAGGATTTTTTTATATTCTCAAAGTTAGTAGTACTATAAATATGTATGTGAAACTCTTTCACTTTGACAATACATTCAGATTTCTCATGATTCCACAAAACTTTTCCTGGACTCAATCCCTACTATTCCTCAGATCTCAGCTTTAACCTCACCTCTTCCTCAGTTCAAACCTCCATCTCAGCTTTTTTATCTTGACTTTTTCCTCATTCAGATGATTCTCTTACCTCTTACACTGAAGACTTTGCTTTCATATAAAACCCTCACTCACTCAGATGTTGATATCCTAGTGTCCTCATCGTACAAGCTGGGAATTGTTTTTTGGTTTGGTTGTTTTTGTTTTGTTGGGGTTTTTTGTGTGGAGGTTTTTTTGTTTGTTTGTTTTTTGGATTTATTTTTGTTTTGTTTTACTACAGTTCATTTAGCCAGTAAAATAATTTCTGAATTAAATATGGTCTTCTGGGATGTAAAAAGGTTACTGTCACAAATGAAAGCACATTCTGTTAGACGAAGGATCAAACTTTCCAATATATTGCTCTGCTGATGCTTAAGTTTTAGTGTATTTTACTGTTTTACTAAGCTATTAAAATATAAGAGACTTACTACCAGAAATATAAACAATATAGTTATATAGTTATATCAGCTATAAGCTAATGCCAGTAACTGGAAGCTGTTTTCTGTATAATAGTAGCTGAAGAAGTACTTCTAGAAGTACCTGATGAAAGATATAGGTATTTTACCTCTTGGTCCTGAGCTCATGTGCTTGTTTTGTTTAGTAAGATATCAGAATCTCATTTCACAAAAATAGATGTAAAAGTACTCCAAATTTTACTCACTTAGCTTTACAAGACTAATGATCATTACGATTTCATGGATCAGATGGCTAATGAGGTTGCATGTTTTTATCTTTATTTGTATTCAGAAAGTTTTTCTTGTGACAATAGGAACAGCATATGAAATAATGTTATGTCAAAAAGCCGTTTCCTGAAATATATAATATGTTAAAAACTGACACTGTTCAATACATGGATCTATTTGTACCCACCAAATATGCAAATATGGGGCAGTATATTGATACAGGAATATATTTATGCCTTTGTTTAGCCATGTGCCCATTTAGATTAACTTCCTAGAAATTTTAACATGATATATAATAACATTTCAAAGGAGAGAAACACCTGAGGTAAGTCTCTAGGGATTTTTTAGTTTTAATTTATTTTTCTGCAGAACTGCACTGCTCTGCATATTTAGGATTAAATTTACCATTAAATTAACACAGTTTGAGACATTATAATCTCTATTTAAGATGATGATTTAAAAAGCTTCACTACCAAAAGAAAACCCAACAACCTAGTCTGGCTGTGATGGTAACATTTTAAGGCTAACTAAGCCAAATTGCTCTCAGTAATTCAGGTGAAATCCCTGCTTTATATATGTATTCTAAATCATGTTACATGCAGGAGCTGCAAAATCAGCAACAGCACTCCACATCTCCTGGTGATATAAATTAATTAAACTAAAGCTAGTTTTCACCAGAAAAAAATTTCTAGCAGGTGTGATTATAATGTAGATCTGTTTGCTGTTATTTTTTGAGGGTTTTGTGTCTTTTTTTTTCACAAATAATTGTCCTATGTTTCTCTAATACCAAATTCATTAAGAAATTTAGGTACAGAAATTGGACCTGAACAAATAATGAGTAAGTGAATTCTTCACTTACTAAAAAATAAGTGTTTATTTGCCACAGGCAGTAAATTTTAGCTCCAATCCATCCTAGGGATCAGCTCCACTAATGACTGCAACACAGGCAGCTACTATATCTGCAGTTTTCTGCCCCCATGTGCTGTATTTTGAGTGGACTATGGCCTACAGGAGACATACTTATATGCCCAACACTCAGGCTCACAAGTCTATTTTGAAGAAATTTTTGCTCAGTATGCAAGGGTCTTTTAGCAATCAAAGCTCACTAACAAAGCACACTTACTGCCTCTGTGGTACTTTCTGAAACATTAGAAAAAATGGGACAAGTAGTGTTTTTCTAAAAAGCAAACTAGCTTGACTTCAGTCTTCATTTGACTAGAATACTTGAAATTTGAATGTAGCCTGCAAATATAAGGGTATTGCTGTGTTCAATATTGGTTATATGTAAGTCACAGGCCTTTGGGCAGAAAATGCCTGTCTGTGCAAACTGACACTATTCTGCACTAAGTCTGTATTCTGTGACTAATTTAGTCCTGTGAAACAGAGTGTAGAGTTGAATAGTTTGAGATTTGTCTACACAAGCATGCCTCAGTTGTGCTACTACTATAGATAGTTCTGCTGCTACTATAGTGGTGTTATAGGTATAATTATTTGGAACTGAAACCAGACTAAATATCAGTAGTGTACATACTGCCTTGTGAGTATGAGATAGTCATATGGAGCATGGAATGTGTACATTGGAATTGTTTTTCTGTAATTTCAAGAATAGCCATAAGAGGATATACATTTTAAACATTCCAAATATCAAGATTCCTTCAATGTGTCTGGCAGCTTTTCCTGAACCCGAGAAGCTAAAATTTAGTTGCATACATGAATACTAACTAACTGGGCTTCTCTTTGGCTTTGTGGTTTCTACTGAATTCTATGGTTCAGCTTTTCCAAGCAGCTCTTCCCAAAATATCATTTTTAAAATCTGACAGTTAAAGCCAGTTGCAACCATAAAGAAGACATTTTGCAAATTGTTTCATCAGCAATTTCCCATCTGTGTGATTGGCAAGATGTTCTGGCATTTTTAAAGCTCTTTATCACATCCTCCTTCTGTTGCTAAGGAAGGACTATGTTTTTGTCTATCTACTTCTAAGCTGAGTATGCTCCTGCCCAAGCCACACACAACTAAAGAGACAGTCCAGGAGAGTGGCAAATGCATTCCACTTTAGCTTCGAAGGAGAGGTCATCTTGCTGCTCTCCAGAAAATCAAATAATCTCCTACATTTTCTCATGACCATTGACTAGCATGTCTGGAAGGCAGAGACAAGCATTTGCTCACACCCTGCCTTCTCTTTAGCTTTTTCCTGCTTAAATATTAGCAAGTTTTCAGAAACAGGAGGTGTTCAGACCTTGTAGTTGAACCTGAAGCTCAAGTAGAGTGAATGAGAGAATGGAAGTATGTGTATATGTTTATTTAATGCAGATTTACTTTGCATGGCTACATCAGGGTAGTTTATGATCGTCTTTAGTTTTGTCGTGATGTTGTTACATAACATTATAAAGATGCTGTTTCCCAGTAAAATGGCCTATATCCATACTTTCTGTCCACTGCAGGGGCATATTTTGCAGCTATATCTCTGAGTACTGGTATTTCTATTTGATATCCTTTAAAAAATGTTATTTTTTATCCTGTGCCTTTGTACAAGTTTCATAACCTCCTTGGGAATCACGCTTTCAGCACAAGCATACATAAGTGACTAATGTTAAAATTCTAAATTCTCTGTACAGAATCATACATTGGTTGCCTCATAATTATCCCTGAGTACTACCTTTCTGCCTTCTAGTGCCTTGTGCAAAAGCTAGGTGTACATAGCCTAGATTTGTTTGAATGAATTTCAAGAAATGAGGTATTTTCAGATGACCTGTCTACTTTATATGTGTCCAGAAGAAATCCCAGTTCTACTTCCCCAAATCCCTCAATTCCCATTCCTGTTTATTAACAGGAAGTAGTGGATTTGGAATACATGTCAGTAAGCTACAAACTCTGGCAACAGCCGACTGCAGTCTGATTTAAAGGAATGAGTCCCACTGCACCGTGAAGTGAAGACAGAAAAAATCCAGAAAAAAGATAATGACATGCCAAAGAATACAACAAACAGCAAAGCAGATTATTGCTACATACAACCTGGAATGCATACAAGCTCAAGAACAGAACTGACACTTAGGCCTTCAGTTTCAGGAAACAAATCATATATGGCCAAGACGTTGTCACAAAAGGTTATTTCCTGCCCTTTCATGAGACATTTTATTGTATTTGTGATGGATTGCTGCAAGTGCAAATAACAATACTGCACCTGGCAAAATTACTGGACATGTATTTAAACAGCATATAGATAGGTGTGTGACTCAGTGCAGCTTAACCCATTAGCTCAGAGCTTGAAAAAACAAGGATTTTTTTCTTCTGTACTTGAGGCTTTCATTACTGTAACCGGAGCTTTCTATTTTCACAAAGGGACTATGAGATAGTGGTGGAGGCATTACTCAATTTATCTGCTCTTTTCTCTATTCCTCTTTAAGTCTAATGTTGTACTTTTAACATGGATTTAACATGCAGTTTGAAAGTTCAGTGGAAGTAGGGAAGATCTTCAGAAGAAGATCTCAAAGTCAAGTCCTCTTCCTTTTGTTTTTATATCAAAGTAACTCTAAGGTTTTCATAAGTCTATTTCTGTGATTATTTCTGTTTCCATTTTGCCTTTTTTATTCCTAACCTTAAAAGTTTTACTTGCTCTGCTTTATTTTTTTTTCTTTTTCTATCTCTCCAACCTTTCTTCATACCAAAGGTTTGAATAGTGATCAGTGATTTTTTTACGTCCCTTTTACACTGTGAATCATCTTAACTCCCACAGCAGAAAAACTGATGAGGAGGGGCAGAAAATTAACTAGCCTTAAAGAGAAATTTCATTTAAGACTCCATCATGTAAAGCAAATTATTCCATTTGTAGCATAGCAAACCACTCTGCATATGTGTAAGGCTCCAAGCTATTGCTCAGGAGCAGCTGCATGGACTGCCCAAACAGTTAATGACTCAGCTGTGAAACTTTTGTCCACACTAGTGAGCAGTTAGTGGTAAAAGTGAGGTCACTGGAGTGAAAGCAACTCTTCAAATATGTCAGTAAAAGTTATGCAGTAAGTCCTCAGAGCTGTAATGCAGTGTTATTGCAGTTGTTTAATAGTGGACTCTCCAGTGGGAAACTTCTAAACAATATATATTCATAGGTTCCTAATTTTACGTTTCTTATTTTAATTCCATGTTGATATAGGCAGCCTGAACATAGGATTCAGATAAACAAAAATGTTCACTCTGACAGCTTTCTTTAAAAATATTCAGTATTGCATGCATACTTTCCAGGGAAGTATTGCATCCTTACATGTAACATACAGAACTCTGCTCGTGAGGGAGAGGGAGACTTAACAAGAAGGAGATTTGAAGGTCGAAAAAGGGAAAAGGAGGAATGAGGAGAAGGAGCAAAGGAAAGATGGTGTGCCAACTTATTCTCACTGCGCTCTTAATTTTTGGAGATTTGCTTAGTGGAAAATAAAGACACTAAAACTTGGACTGTTATGTATACAAATGTATCAGTGTGTGTGTGAGTGACAGCAAGAGAGGACAGTAGCAAAAAGGTGGACTTACATATTCTCAGTTTTAAGCTTCTGTTCTTTTTGTGTCTTTCCCCTCACTATATATTCTGTGCAAAAGCAGTCAGCAGCATAGCTTTTGCTGAGCAGCTCATAATTCAGAAGACAAACTTGGAAAACCTCCAGTATATCTGCCACTCTAATTTATACCTATGAGGATTAAGATGCCCAGAAAAGCCATGAAAATGACTGAGTATATTCCCACTTGATCAATTACATTGTCTCATAAGAAAACGTAGGGGTAATATCTACACATATATATTTAATAGATGCCATATACAACCAGGGAAATAGGCATCAGCAGTCTGCATATTAATTTAATAAGTCAGTTAATGTTTTCATTAAAGGTAACTCTCAAAACTATTTTTTTAAGTGTTATGTCAGGCAAAGTAATAAACACAAGCTTATTCACTGGTGGGTCAGACCCTGACTTTTTGATTGAGCTAAGGTTTCTGTAGACTATGTCACTTGTCAGTTCTTTGACCTAAGGTGAGCTGAGGGGAAAGAACCTAGTGAAAAGAGAGACCTGGAGCCTTTGGTAAAGTCAACTGGAATAGTTTCATTGACTTTACTGCAGTGGCAATAATTTACACAGGTGAAGATGTGGTCCAAAATCTGCCGCAAAGTATTTTTGTTCTCATGCAATTTTCATTTCTCATCTGCATTTTTTTCCCTCTCATATTTTAATCATTATTTTTGTTACTTCCCTTCTGCTACTTGGAGGAAAGGAATTTTGTTTGTGTTTTGTTTGGTTTTTTGTTTTGTTTTGGTTTGGTTTTCTTAGGGTTTTCAGTTGTTGGGGTTTTTTTAAAGTTTCTACTTTTTTAAAACCATATCAAAGAAAGTTAAATGATCATGCTTTAAACTACACTGAGATGCTGGATATCTCTTCCTCTTGATTTTTCTTCTTTTCTCTTCCATTCTTTAAAAAAAGAGAAAAAACCCCTAAAATTGAACTTCACCTGTGGCACCAGAACTATTAAATCCTTTGGTAGCTATTGCCTCCTCCCATATCCCAATGAGAGCTGCATAATTCATGTGTAGCAAGTTATTCAGCCAAGAAAAAAGTAGGCTGCAGAAGAAAAAGTGGAAACATTTTTATTAATGTTTTTTATAAGTTGATATTATTGCATTGTAGCTAAGCTGCCTCTAATTCCAATTTCTAATTGCAGACTAGAAAAGGACAATAAAGAAGTAGATTTCAATAGCCAGATTTAACCTTTTCATTATGTTTTGAGTCAATGCTAAATATGAGAGCTGCTAACACTGTAATGTTTATACATCATGTTTCCCTGTGCTTCTGAGTTACTAACTTGTGGTTAGAAAACACTTAGGTATTCAAATTAAGTTTTTGCAATTTAGGGCTTGTTGTCTTCTCTGTCTAGAACATCAAGAAATACACAATGATGTAATTCTGTTAAGGATTCCTTAGTGTCAGGAAATGCTATCTGAAGAATGGAAAAAGACTTTATTATTCCAGCCTCCTGCATAGTGCAAATACTATAGCAGAAAGCTATTGAGTAGAGCTAGTCAGATAGTTTCTAGTTTCAATGTGTCCTTATACCTATGCAAAGACTCCAAAGTGAGTTGTAGTTCCTATCCATTACCTGACATATGGCAGATCCAGAACCAACAAAAACAAGGTACTGATTCTTTTTGGATAAATTATTCTCTGTGTGTAACCTTTATACCATCAGTCTTTTTTCTGGCATAAGTAGTCATCAATGGTGAATCTGAAGGGACATCAAATTTGAGTGAAATGTAGTAAATTTGAAAAGTAGACACAGAATCATGAGCTAGGAACAGACCTCCAGAGATCACCTCATCCAACCTCCCACTCTAAGCAGGGGTAATTAGAGCAGGGTTGCTCAGTGCCTGGTCTAATTGAATTTTCAGTATCACTGAGGGTAGAGATTCATCAGCCTCTCTGGGTGACCTGTTCCTGTCTTGAACACCCATATACTTTTTTTTTTTTTAAAGTTATTGTCTTGAGTTAGAATTTCCTGTGTGTACCAACTTGGGTTCATTTTCTCTTGCCTTTCCACTCCAAGAAGCATCTCCATGCACATGTGAGAAGAGTCTGGCTCCTTCTCTGTGCCCTGGCATTAGATAGCTGTAGAGACCAACAGAGTTCCTTTGAAGGTTTCTCTCTTGAAGAAACCCAGTTCTCTCAGTTCTTCATCATATGCCCCATATTCCAGCTCCTGATTGTTTTGACGCTTGACATATCTCAAAGCTAAGAACCATATCAAGGTAAGGACCATATGTTGCTTGTGTCTAATTGCCCTTCATCTGCAGGTATCAACTGTTACAGTTTGGTTTTTTTGAAACCTGTGGATCCTGAAATGTAACTCTGGCATTTTTCTTTTAGCAGAGAACAGTCCTAAGGATACCTCTAATAGCTCTACCCAAATTTACATATATGTATTTATGTATTTATTCATTCTGAGACTAAATACATGTGAGGGAAGCCCTCTCCCTGGTAAAAGTCTTTCAGATGTCATACCAGCATCCTCCTGTGGGCACACCTGTGGAGAGGCATAATGGTATATCTACAGGATGATCAAACCCAGCATTTAAAGAATATTAATGTCATGTAAAATTGAAATGGGATTTTAAAGTATTTTGCTACTTCTAAGGAAGAACCTTGCCAAAGTTTGGGGGTTTTCAATCATTTTTTAAAAGTAGGGGAAAAAAAGAGTACTAGACCAGATGCTTTTCTAATGCTGACTCATTCAGTAGCAATTTCTGATATGAAAGAGGTGTTTTGCCATGGTCTATTGGACAGAATGAAGAACAAAACCTTCCTCAATGTCATTGTTCATTCATGTATTCAGTGATTGCTACTTTTTGATCGGGAATGTGTTCAATCATGTAGTAGGCAGAATTTCATCTCTCTGAATGAGCTGTTGAAGTGGAGGTTTTCCATTTAGCTAGATTCAAGAGCAAGCCTCAGGAGCTTTCACAGAATGATTAAAGTAGGTACAAAAAATCTGTGTATTGGAGAGTGATCTTTCTGCCCTTTTATGAAGTATTGGAAGAATAGCCTATGAAGTGGACAAACTGATGTGAAAATTACATTGTGAGTCCTAGATTACACATACTAAAACCCCTAAAATACTATAAGAAAGGCTGATGTTGTGGAATCACTAATCTAATTTTATAGACATACACTGATAAGTGTTCAAAAGTTTAAAATTTCCATCAATGAAAACCTTGTGCATTACTATTATCATGTTTTTGGAAGCAAGCACGTGTGTTAGATAGATTTTCAAGCACCTTTATTTTGCACAAGCTAATTCTAGACAGTTTATTAAATAAGACATAAAAATATCTTTTTCTTCCTCAGACTTTCCTATTGTCAAGTCAAACCTACTGACTTTACCTTTAATTCTAGGATTCTGAGTGTCTTCAAATAATATAAATGCTGACATCTTTCTGGAGCCAGACATAAAAGAAAGGGTTCTCTGTATTTAATTATATGTTTAAATATAAAATTATAGAATGTTATATGTAGGAATTTAACATTCATGGTTTTGTACACATCAATTGCAAATAGATTGAAGTCATCATTCAAATGCCCTAGCTGGATAACTTGTACACATACTGTTATTCGTACTTGTTTTCTGTGATTTCTAGGAGAATTGGCTTTTGCAAATTATTGTGTCTGAGGATAAAAAGCATGGATATTGAAAAAAAAAGGATTTAGATTTTTGACCTTAAGAGGGTTGCTCTGGATTCATTGTAAAGAATAGTGACAGGACTAGCAGGAATGGGCTTAAGCTGTGCCAGGGTAGGTTTAGATTAGATATTAGGAAGAATTTCTTTACTGAAAGAGTGGTTAGGTATTGGAATAGGCTGCCCAGGGAGGTGGTGGAGTCACCACCCCTGGAGGTTTTTAAGAAGAGGATAGATGTGTTTCTTCAGGGGATGATTTAGGGATAAGAATAGTGTAGGGCTATTGGTTGGACTACATGATCTTGAGGGTCCTTTCCAACCATAATTATTCTGTGATTCTGTGAATTGGCGAAGACTACTTCAGCTTCTTCTATCTTGTGTGGTTTTCTCATCCCTAGTTAATTGGACACTAAATTGGACACTCTGAGTGGAAATTTGGATGAAAAGGACCTTAGAAATAATCATTCATTCACATAAACTGGGCTGGGCTTTTTTGTTTATTTGAGTTTTTTGTGAGTTCCCCCTGCTTTGTTAGTTTTGTCCTACATCAAAATAAAAGATTACTGAGCTGATAGTGCTGTATGCACTGTCACAACTGTGCTGAAGTGACATGTGGGAAAGATCATGAGGAGAAAAATCAAACTTTTATTCCTAAAATGAGCTCCAACATTTAAGATATTTCTGGGGGAACAGGAGAAAGGAAGGGAGGTGTTTATGACTCATTCACCTTGTCCTTTCGACAAGTTTCATGCTTGTGTTTCTAAATATGGAGAAGGAAAAGTTTTCATTTGCAACTTTGTGAACATTTTATTTGGAGTAGAAGCTGGGATATAAGCTTTACATGACATTGATGAAATCTGGAAATTATGTACATCATGCACTCCTGGCTTCTGCACAAAGAAACAGTAAAACTGCAAACTGTATGTTGGCCTTACTGTGCTACTGCTAGCATCCATGGGTAATTTAGCTTCTTTTTTTTGGACTGAAGGCTTCTTTTACATTTGAAATAATTAAAACCAGCAGATTCATAATACCAAACTACTCCTCCTAACCTCTAAACTATGCTTCTGTATTGATTTTTTAAAAAATTCTGTGAAAAGTGAAGGTAAAATGCATACAATTAGAGTGCATTATCCCTCTCAGCTTGGACAGTGGAGAAATTTTCAGCCTTCAGGAGTGCTTATATTTTTTTTACGTATTTCATTTATTTAAATTATTAGATAAAAAAATTGGGACAATACCAGGACTTTCATCTTCTCAGAGTTCTTCCTCTTGTGTCACCAGAAATTTCTCTGACAAACCAGAAACCCCAAATAGTGCTCTGTTTCCACAGGTATCCTGAGGGTATATATGGAGGCGGTTATGGTGCCTGACTGTGAGACAGTGGCTCAGAAATAAGATGTTATAACCTTCCAGCCAAGAAAAGTTGTCACAGCATTGCTGATACCACAAATAGAATTTATGGGCTATTGTATATTTATCTACTGTCATTGCTAAGCAGTGCAAGCAAGCTAGCAAAACTCCCATCAGCCACAGCATCTGTTAAGCTTTAAAGTGTAACTTCAAAATTAGACCCTGTGTTTGCAAATCCAGTGTCATGCAAAAGGTGCCATCTGGTCTAGATCTGTTTGAGAGTAAATCAGTTTATTTAGTGAAACTGAGGAGAGACAGACTCAAAAAGCCACAAGGCATACAGTAATTGACATAGACACAAGAATCAACCATTTCTGTGTGATAGGATAGTACAAAACAATGCACTTGATCACTCTATGACTCCAGAATAATCTCGGGCAGAGAGAAGAAAAGGGATCCCTATTGGGCTTGTCTAAAGTTTAACAAGGTATAAGGATGTTTGAAAAGATGTATTTCTTCAGGGCTTAATAAAATGAGACATGGGTTCAAAGGTATCCATTTAACCTTCTGTAACATCTGCAAGCTGGATCAATTGATCTGTGGTGGGAAAAGAATTTTCAGGCAGCACAAAAGTCATCTCTGATCCAAAAGCACCTATTGGTATCAAAAAGATGTTACAGTCAGTCAGTGATTAGTTCATGGTGACAGGAACAGCTTCTGGAATATTGAACTGGTAACCTTTATTTGACACTTTATGAAAGACTTCAGATATTTGCCAAGAGCCTGAAAAACAATAATTATGCTAAACTACAGTTATGAAAGAAGGTCAGAAACTTCAACTGCTGTCAACTATTTTCTGGATTCTGCATGCAAAAGTGAGAAACCTCAGAGACAGTTTTCAAAGATATAGACCCAAGGACTAACATTAAAGGAGTGAAGAAATAATATAGAAGTTATCAGTCACAAACTATTTCAAACTTACAGAGTTTTTAACTGATAGTAGAGCAATGCCTTAGGAAGCAGCCTAGCACTGATAACAAAGTTGACATTATTCAAGTGAATTCCTGACTGATACTGAATGCAGCTGCAGTGAAAGAAGTTGTGCCTGGCCTTGCTCTTTGGAAGGGACAAATTGAGTCATTCTGAGGGCATGGTGGCTGTGTAGACTTATCCAAAGCTAACAGGATGCGTCTTGAAGAAGCCTCTGCTGAGTAAATCAAACTGACCACACTGTGGCTTCTGGAGCCTTTAGATTGTGATGGGAGGAAAATCACAAGCTAATGGAGGAGATATTTAACTTCCACCCTCCAGAGAGAAAGCAGAATCTACTAACTAGTCACTTCTGGATATCTGAGTAGCTATTCTAGGCACTTGAGTCTATGTTTCAGGCAAACAGGCAAACTCCTGCTAAGAACATGTGGTGCAGTGGGCACTAAATTAATTCACACAGGCCAGGCAGTAACCTCAGCAGAAATCATGAAGTAGATGCATGCCCCACTTCCTGGGGCAGAGCATCTTTGATTTACATGTTAGATACTAGCACCTGGGAACAGGCATTAATCAGAGAAAATTCTGTATAGTGGCTGGTAATGGGAAAAAATTCTTTCCTCAGCAACTCTCCCCTTAGTGTTGCAAATTTTTAAGTCATGCTGATTTGTTTCTCACAAACCAGAAGTGTGCTATGGAAATGGAGGGGCTCTATTTTCATTTTAGGTTGCCACAATCCTGAATTTCCATGTTCTAACAACGAGATGCTGTGCTACTACACAGTTTCTCTGGTATGCTGATAGAGTGAGTGGGAAAGCAGTCTCACCAGCACAGAGAATCCAGCAACTGATGGAAAAGACAAAAGTAACAGGAAGGGATCCAGAGCTTGAAATGTTTTTCCACTGTCACATATACAGATTGACTAGTCAGTAAACCAAATAACAGATTAGTGGGGGAAAAACTGTTGAGGAAGAGCAAGGACATGGAAATGAGGTAACTGAGAACCAGGAGTTCTTTTTTGAGGTGGTTCTTACTTTAGTAATATTTTCTCTTTGTACTTGTGAAACACCACCTCTGTTTTTTCATGTTAAAATACATGCTGTCAAAAGACAGGCATTCTTTAGTTTTTATTAACAACATATGCCTCAAAAGAAGCCTCTGAGCAGCAGCATCAGAGACAACTGTAGTGCCACTGCACAGTACACATTGATACTACATAGCAGCATCAGGAAGCCAGTGCATTCCTGGAGAATTCCCAGGCAAAGTCATTTGTGCTCATACCTTGTGGGTCTTATGCTACTGACTAGTGACTTCTGCTCCACAGGCTGGTCCTGCTATTTACCTATGGTACAGCAGATGTATATTTGTGTAACAAAGTTAATTTAAAAAAAGTTAACTCCAAAGGAGTTTCTTTGAGGTGGAAATTGAAGTGGCACTCTTTTTACACTTAAAAAAGTTACTAATAAAAATAAGTTTGTTTCTAGTACTCTGTGAGGCTTATGGAGAGTCTGCAGATGTACCTTCACTCTGGCTTAGGGCTGTGAAGAATTTGGATCTTATTTTTTAATACAATAGGTCTTGCTTATGGCAGTTTTATAAAATTTTCAAAAGATATTAATGATGCTGTGTTAAAAATATCTTTTGGTGCATCATAAATAAAATTAAAGTTACAGAAGCAATTTCTTTCCACATTACTTGCATAAAGCTCAGACCTAACATTATTTTAGATCAAGCAATTTAAAATCACTGATTCAAATCACTCCCCTCCTGCATTGGCTCTGCCAGGAGAGATAGGATTAAAGAGTAGGATTTTTTTATAAGAGACATGTTTGAAAATGTTTATATGTGACTGCTTAGTGAGGAACTCATGATTTATAGCATTACAGAAGGAGAAAAAAAGTCTTGCAGCAGCGGTGCAAAGATTTTAAAGACAGAACAGTCAGGGCATGTAAAGCTGCAGTTACTATAGTAACAGGATCTTAGCCCTTTATAAATGAATGTGGAGAATTTGGGGATGTACAATTTGACATAAAAGCACCATGAAACTAGTCACATTCATCACTCTTACCATAAATTTCTGATACAGTAGAATAAAAAGGCCCATCTGCAGTGGAGCATGTAGAGGACGTAAAAAGGATTGTACTAGGGATTTTATGCATGTGTGTGAGAAGATGGACACTGTTTGAGAGAGTAGATAACACAAACAATGCTTTGATGTGATTTCCTTAAACAAGACATCTAGATTAATTGATGGAATCAACAGACCCATAGATAGGTTTCTTAGGAAATCCTGTATAGAAACAAGAGGACACAAATACTCAAGTACTTAATACCAGAAAGAAAATGAGAGATACATGGAAAATTCTCCTATTCTGAAGCTTGCAGTTAGATGTATTTTGGATCCACATTTATCACCACTATGTCCATTTTAAAAAGAAACATGTGTCCTTCTTTTCTGAACAATTTGTAGCCTAGGTTAGCTGAATAAAAGTTAGTTTAGTTTTGTTTTGCTTTCTGAGAATAGCATTTGTTATATTACTTCTGTTGTCTCCTGGGGGCATAAGCAGAAAAAGATGGTAGGGTTTATATGGATTTATATGGGTGTTCCAAACTGGTGTTCCATTTGGAAGATGTGCTTAAAAAGTGTTGGATAAGAACAGTCAGTAAGTACATAATGAAGTTAGAAGTCCAAAGCTATGATTTTATAATAAATTTTTTATGATAAATGGTTGTTAGTTACTAAGTCTGATATAACAGGAGTTTTCTACAAACCTGTGAAGCAGTTTTGAGAACAGAAATCTGTTCTGGTCCAGATTTCCTTATGCTGTGTGAACTTGAATTTACAACAGTTCTTGTGCAAAAGGGAGAAAAACAGTACCTTTAAAACACAAGACACTAAAATTAATTTATTATAGAATCTGAAGCACTTTGTCACTTCAATAACATGCTCAGATAACACACAATAGTTCAGATGATCTTAGGGCCACATTAAAATAAATGTGGTTCAAGCTGGAAATATTTCCTATTAATGAAACATAATTGTACACACCATAACAGTACGGCACCATGTAATGTTATGGAATGAGGGAGAGAAAATGAAATTTGGTTTCTTATTCAGTGAGTTCTGCCACAGCAGGAAGAGAGAGGAAAGAGCAGAAAAATTACACTTTTTGTTTTCTTCATGTGCTCTCCATTCTTCAAAGTTACTTGGTTCTTGTGTTTAACAGGAATCTGCTGTGAATGAGAAAGAGGTTCACATCAGGAAAGGCATGAATGTGTAGATTTAAAGGGCATTATCTATTTTATAGTCAATATGTTGAGCATAATAAAAAGGGATTGATTAATTTAAGTGGATTTTTATTTAGAGTTTTAGCCAATTTACAAGCGGTTGCATTTCAGAAAGTTATAACTTTTCCCTCCTATTAGAAGCAAATATGAATGAAGTGTGTAAACTTTCCACAATAAAATAGTACTTGAAAGCTCAGGGGGAGTCCCTTTTCCAGACTGGCTGTTGGGAATCTTCATAAAGAGCCATTCAGGAGATTAATATTAATTACAAGCTGAACAGTACAGCAATATTGCAGCGATGTCTCAGAGGCAGACGTGAGCTGAGCTCTTGCGATGACTTGCCATAGCTGAATATTTAAAGGCACACATTAAATAGGCTAATTAAACTTCAGTGCATCTTATTTTGCACATCTGAGCAGTGAAGTGTAGTGTTATAGAGCCCATTGGCCTTCCTTTCTCATCTTCTGCTCCTGGTCTTTCTGTAGATACTCCACGTATCCTGTCACTAGTGTTCCAGTGCTCCTTGTGGACTGTGAATCTTTCAACTAAGTTAAAAATATGCTTGAGTACAGGGAACATTTTAGCTATGCATTTAACTAGAAGTTTGAAGATTCACAAGTCTTTGCCATATAATTAATATGAAAAAAGAAGGCGAAAAAGAAAGAACAAAAGAGGTAAAGATTCCTTTGCTACACATTTAGATAAGATAGAGGAAGGTTTGAAGTAATAATAAAAACCATTATGAGCTGTTATATTCTGACAACGTAGTCACTTAAGCTTTAGTATGACTGGAATGAAAAGCTCAAGATAATAATGATGCTATTTGTCACCAAAAAGTAGAAATGTGCTGACAATTCTTTAGAATTCAGGTTGGCCACATATAAACTAATGAATGCAATGGGTATTTTAAAACAGCATTAAATTTATATACATTAGTCAATGGAAGCTACTTTTATTTATTAAAAATAATCATAGAATCATAGAATTGTCAGAGCTGGAAGGGACCTTAAAGATCATCTAGTTCCAACCCCCTGACTGGCAGGGGACACCTTCCACTAGATCAGGTTGCCCAGAGCCCCATCCAGCCTGGTCTTAAAAGCTTCCAGGGGTGGAGCTTCCACAACCTCTCTGGGCAACCTGTTCTGCTGCCTGACCACCCTCATGGTGAAGAACTTCCTCCTAATGTCTAATCTAAATCTACCCTCCTTTAGTTTGTACCCATTTCCCCTGGTTCTGTCACTACCTGACCTCCTAAAAAGTCCCTCACCAGCTTTCTTGCAGGCCCTCTTCAGATACTGTAAGGCCACAAGAAGGTCTCCTTGGAGCCTTCTCTTCTGCAGACTGAACAATCCCAACTCTCTCAGCCTGTCCTCGTAGGGGAGGTGCTCCAGTCCTCTGATCATTCTCGTGGCCCTTCTCTGAACTCGCTCCAGCACCCCTGTATCCCTCTTGTAATAGGGGCTCCTGAACTGGATGCAATATTCCAGGTGGGGTCTCACAAGAGCAGAGTAGAGGGGGAGAATCACTTCCCTTGACGTGCTGGCCACACTCGTCTTGATGCAACCCAGGATATGGTTGGCCCTCTGGGCTGCAAGCGCACACTGGTGGCTCGTGTTGGGCTTTTCATCCACTAGCACCCCCAAGGCTTTCTGCAGGGCTGCTCTCAAGCCAATCTTCTCCCAGCCTATATTGGTGCTTGGGATTGCCCCAACCCAGATGCAGAACCTTGCACTTGTTCTTGTTGAACTTCATGCGGTTGTCATGGGCCCACCTCTCCAGCCTGTCCAGCTCCCTCTGGATGGCATCCCTCCTCTCCAGTGTATCAACAGTACCACACAGCTTGGTGTGGTCAGTAAACTTGCTGAGGGTGCACTTGAGGCCAGTGTCCATGTCACCAACGACGATGTTAAACAAGACCGGTCTCAGTACTGATCCTTGAGAGACTCCACTTGTCACTGGCCTCCACTTGGACATGAACCCACTGACAGCCACTGTCTACAGGCCAGTTCACAATGAATATATGATCACATAAGAGCTGGCAAAAATCTTTCTGGGAAATTTTTATTCTCTTTGGTGCACTACAAACTGTTTGCTATCTTGACCTGACTTCAAGGAGCAAATTTAGGAAAAGTAATAGGGGGGTTTTTGTTAGTGGTTTTTTTTTTTAAGAGCTAGTTGTCCAAGAGGCTTAGATACAGTTCCTAGAACTACAGTAGACATACTGGTGTTCCTTCTACTCACACACCTTTTCACCCTCTGAGAAATCTGGATCCAGCTCTGCCATCTGCTAAATTCAGAAGAGGGACTGGAACTTAGGTATATTGCTTTCCCAAGTCAAGTGATATGGAGTATTTGAAGATGGCTTTCTCTTAATCTTTCCTATTTAAAGTGTTCTGCTTTGCAAAAATAATGAATAATTCATTGGACAAGAAAAATAGAGAAAGTAGGAACTCTGACCTGAAACATCAATTATTCATGCAACTTTAGATCCCATGACTTTGAGTGGAGAGGTGAATGGTAGTCAAAAGTTTCTGACAAAAATCTTCTCAAAGATTATCTTTTTTCTATCTTTGTCCTAATTGAATATATTATATGTGAAAATTATCTCATTATTTGTACAAAAAATGCAAGATCATACAGTAAAAACATACTCTGGTGTTGCAATTTTCTCCACTTTTTCTATGTACATGCTTTTTAATAGAAGAGTGTTCTTAGTAATCCTGAATCCTTCTACACTGTCTGCTCATTTCCCAAATTTCTATAGAACATTCAGTAATTGCTTTTTTCCCCATTATTGATGTTCCAAATATAGCTGCATGGTTGATTTAAAGCAAAGCTTTGAATCAGAACTAAATCAAGCCTTACAAAAAGTTTCTTTAACAGGAGAAAAGAAGAGTGAAAATCATACACAGATTTGATTTAGGTATTCTTTCTCACAGGCTTACTGTAGTTTCATTGCCTGTCAGAGCTCCACAAAGTATATTAGTTAGAATATAATACAATACAGTCACTCTTTCCAGTAACTCTCTCTGTATGAATTTACCACTCTCCTATGCTGTTACTAAGTTATCAGCCAAAACACTGTATGCATGGGAGTTTCAAATGACTAATGGCTTCGTGATGTAACCATCTGAACATACACTGACTCCTTGAATAAGTTCTTTAACACTGGTACAGTGCTGTATGACTTACAAAGGATTAAAAATGTATAAAAATATATGTTAGTAATAGCACATCTGTGAAATGCTAATACATATTGTATGGTGCATTCACAGTAGATTATGAATGATAAATAGGTGACAATAGATGCCTTTATAAAATATTTATCATGCACTCTGGCTTTAGTTATGCTATAAGGTGCTCAAGAGTCATCAACAGAAAGTGAATAGAGTTATCAAGGTTACAGTAAGTCATTTATAATGAAATGTGCAAGGTTAAAATTAAGTACTGCAAATGATGACAAAAAGTTGTCAAGCTACAATTATACAGTAAAATATAGTCTGATAACAGCGTAGCCCCCTGAGGCATTGCATCTTTCTTTGAAAGGAACATTGTATCAAATTTTCAGCCTTCGGAGCACAGCAAAATGAAATTATAACCATCACAAATCCCCTAATGAGTCTTTGAAGAAACATGTGTAGTCAGTTTGAAAACATAGTTTTGGAAAATCAAGAACTATTTTGTTATTAAGTGGCTGATTGATATCCTTCATGTCATTGTGATACAAAACAATTCAAAAACCAGATTTTTTTTCTTTCAAAAATGGTTTCATTTTTTCTCTTCATCCAAGACTGAAGAAAAAGATTTAGGTATCAATTTTCTAACTCTATATTACTTAAATATTTTTGTTTCTCTTAGCAAGCAACACAAATTACAGTATAATGTGCTATTCTTAAACCTTACCTTGGAAGAATATTCCTACCACTCTGGATTCTGTACTGTAGATTCTCTGGTCTCCTGGGAACCTGAAGTTATTTCTAAAGGAAGAAAAAGAAAGTTTCTGTGTATGATAAGTGATAGCTTGATAACATCAGAAACTAAATTTTTGCTTAAAAATTCTCTGTTGTTCACTCTAGTGGAACCTTACCTATGCTGTCCCACTAATGAGCTCCAAATTGAAAGAGAAGGACCACTACTAAGAAAAACAGGTTGTCCATTAGCTTTTCACATGTCTACAGAAACTTCCATTAAGCCTGCAAAATAATTCAGAAATCACCAGCAGAGTCTGATGTGTAGCTTCTTGCCTGAAGAAATATCAGAAGTGTCTAAAATATAATTTAAAAGTATTCAAGGGTCCTAAATGTTCTAAATCTCTCCGAAATCTGGAGTGATCTGGGCGTCTAATTCTCCTGGACTCCTGTAAAACGAGAGCATCTTAGATCACTTTTTCTTATTTCTAGCTGGTACAGAGATAAAGTCAGTGTTCCAGCACTGTTAGGGTTCCTGGGTTTTAATTTGTATTGTTCTGTAAGACTGTAAGGCTGTAAATTCCTAAAATATTTACTGTCTTTTCTTCTTGGTATGGATACAACGGGAAACTGGTAAAGCTGGTAGAAGACCTGGGCTGCACAGCTCTTCTACAATAGTCAAACTGGGAAGTCCTTGAGCTGAAAATTGTTGGAAAGTACTTATGTATCAAATATACTTCTCCATTCTTTTATCTTTTGGATATATATTTTTTGTAACTCTAAGGAGAGGGTGTCTGTTGTTACTGGACCTTTGTTTTGGCACAGCAGTGTCTTCAGCACTTATGTTCTCCTTGCATGTACAAATACAAGTGATTTTTAAGGAGAACATTTCCTCCTGGCTGTTTAATCCACCATCCACATAACTGACACTGTAGCACTGTAAAAGTACTAAAAGAAGGAATTCACCACAGCTTTCAATTTTTCTGTCACCTGTTATGACTTACTATTTCTTTTCAGTAGCAACATTTTTTCCTACTTAAAATTATGCAGCTAGCAAAAGCTAAAATAACAATAAACAGTTAGAGATCCAGATTTATATCAGCTGATGTAAATCATTCTAGCTCCACAGTCTCTAAATAATATGCACCAACAGTCCTGACAGGGAGATTCTATTTATGTTTGCTTAATGAGATGTACAACTTCACAGAAGGAGAGTTTCTTCTGCTCTGAATGCTATGTTTGTTTCTGGCTTGTTGAAATGTTCATGAACTATATTCAAGAAGAATTACTAAATCTTAAAATGTACTGCTGCTGGTAATTGCCTGACATCAAAAAGGCATCATAGAATTGCTTCCAGGGACTGTATTTCCAGGAGTATTTTAATTTTCGTGTTCATTAGTAGAGGAAGATTTTAACATGTAATATATATTTTAAAATCTCTTGATTTGTAATAAATGTAGGTGAGTAGTCTGCCAGACTTTAAAGGTAAATACAATGAGCTAAATTCATATCCCATTAAACTCACACAGACAGGCACACAGCTGGTGCAACAAAATCATATAAATTTTCTGATTGGTTTTTTTTTATTGCTTATTTGTTCCCAAATGACCTTCAGTAAGCACTGCTTTCAGTCCCATCTCCTCAAACAGAAAGAGGTCAGTAAAAACATGGCTGTCAAATATCTGTCAGAATGGATTTATTGTACTGTTTAAACCTGTTGAAGTATGTTTTTTCTTCTTCTCTCCTATAATCTGACCCAGTGGTTAAACTCTCAAGTGTGTATATATATATTTAATTTTTTTCCCCTCTTTCTTCTTGAATGTTTACATGAAACAAAACAGGTGTGAGCCAAATCTTTGGGGCATGGAGTGCTTAAGTGAGTATGAAGCTTCTTAATGATGGCAAAAAGGGGTTTAAAATATTACCTGGCCCCAAATATTTCTATCAGTTGCCTAAAAGAGAAGGAAATAATAATTCTATTCTTGTACAAAACTGATGCAGGATCCACTGAATTCACAACACTTGCTTTGAGCTGAATTTGCCATCCAGCCCAAGTGGGGTGAACTTTGGGAGGTTTTCCTGCCTTTTCATTCCCTTGTCCCTAAAGGATATCTGTGCAGAATCAAGTCCCTGCCAAGTTATCACTGGGAAATCTAAGACCTCTACATTTCTGTATAATTTTTTCCTCTATAAAACTAGGATAACACAGTGACAGGTAAACAAAAATTGTACGGAAACAACATAGTTCTGTTTCTAGTAACTGAGATCTGCTGTTAGTCATTGTTAAGGTATTACATAAATTAGCAAGTGCTTATAGAATACCACCTTTTCTGAGATGCAAATTTAATTCTACTATCCCTTGTTTTAAGTGTACATTGCATTTAGTAGCTGCTGAAGACTGTCAGTTTGCAAACTTGTAGAACAGTTTCTTCATTTCAGAGGGAATGATAACATATGGGAAGCACAGAAGAGGTCATTAGTGCAGCTCATGGATATGATCTCAGCTGCCACACTGCTGGCAATATGCAGAAGTTGTTTTGCAATGTGCTAAGCCTAGGCAAAGCATTTGCTAATGTGATCTTGAGAAGACTTGTAATGGCAGGGCAGCAAAAGAAGCCCAAGTTTATATCTGCACCTTTAATATTCTTTAGAATGATTCTGAAATGCAAGTGCTAGATGGTGAGCTACTGTCACTGAGAACAGTTTGATTTTCTTCACTGGTTTACTGCTCTTTATTACCAGCTCATAACAATCTGGCTCCTTCTGGTTTCTCTGAGACCAATGTGTTTTTTTGCTAATGGAAGTGTTCCCAGTAGGTATGAAAAGGATAATAATGTCAGATGTTCATATACAGACTAGACATGACTGGATTTCTGTGAATATGATCACGTTTTCCAACAAGAAATTTTAGATGAAGGGAAATCTCCCCATTTGTCCACAATCTTGACTGCCTGAAAGATATCTGGATATTCAACAAAAAGCATAAAAGTACACATACAACACATCCAGTGTGCTACGGTGTGCATTGAGAATGAAAGGTAGCTTATAAAACATGTAACAGAACATAAAATAAAAGGGGAAAACAGCAATGTAGATAGGAAAGCAAATACTAATCTTCCAAGATAACAAGGATTAGGTAGGATGCTTCATCCAGCCCCAGGAACTACATTCAGAATGGGATACTTCAGCATTGTGCTTAGATGTGCCAGTGAACACTTAGAAGAAGAATAAGCTTTATGTGTTTCGATGCTTTTAAAATGGACTTTGTATTTCTAAGAAATGAAATGAATCTTTCTGTGTTTCAGAGGAGCTGCTTTGTATCACATGAAATCACAATGAAACTGTCACAGGGCTTACCCTCTGTTGGCCCTGATGAACTGGGATTTACATACACTAGCTGTCCTGGTATGAGGTGCAGTCTAGCTGCAGGAGCTCTGCAAAGGCCAATTTATCCTACTGGGAAGCAGCAGGGTTAATTAGCTCATGCATTTCTCAATGCTGAAGCAGTTACACTATTTCAGTTATCTGAACTATTGCTGCTGTCCTCCTGGGTCTGTGTATGCTTCCCTGTGGTATACAGCTTAGGCATGTTGCAAGGTTGCACTTTGTAGGGAATGAATTTACAAGTGAGTGAATAACTAAATTTTCACAGCAGAAGGAGGAGGTCTTGAGACCTGACATGGTGACATACTGCAGAGGACCTTGTGAAAAGACAGCAATGCAATTGGCATGGTACTGTGACATCCCCAGTACTAACAGGGTCTCTCATCCCTGAGACTGCATTTTCTTTAGCAGTATATACATGCGCTGCAGTTTGCTGTCCCACCCCCCTCTCTACCACCCTATTGCCTCATTCCTGCTCAGACCATGGTACACTGTTGTTGTCTATTAATCTTGCTTCTTATCTAAAAGCTTCTGAACCACTGATCTTAACAGTGTCCACTGAATATATAAACATCAATGACTTAAAATTTATTAATCTCATTAGGACAGTAACTCAAATATACTTTAGCCATATGTTATACAGGCTTGCATACCTAGTATTAAAGAACTTCTTAAAAACCCTAACTGTCCTAAAAGTACAATTAGAACAAGGACCATTAAGGTGGATTTTTTAGTAATTCTACTCACCTGACATAATTTAATGCAGCAGGTGGAAAATCTTCATCTTTTTGCCTGTAGTTGTATTTTGTATGTTAGGAAAGATTCAGGGAAAAGATTTCAAATCAACCCAAGTTCCTAGTCACCACCTTCCCCCAAAATAAAATGTGATAAGTAGATGCAGAAAACACGTTGACTTACATAAAGAGAATTAACAGTACAAGAAGGCTTACACTGTAAACTGTCACAGAGCCTGAAGACTGCTTTACTGCCTTCTGTTGTAAACTGGTTCTCTGCAAAGCCATTAAAGCAGTGTACACTTGTTTATTCCCAGGACTCCTTCAGTACAACACCAACAGTGACAACACCTTTTTAAAAAAAGAAAAAAATTCTTGGCCTAAAATTTTATTAAAATAATCTTGTTTGTAGGGATTGATGTTCACATGCTGAAATACAAAATTAGTTTTGTATAAACTATGTAGTATATTTGATACTGTTGCCAGAACAGCATTTTATGGAGCACCCTTCATGAAGTAACTTGGCACACTATGCAGCACATGAAAATTTAGTGGGTATTTTATAGTGTATAGGACTGAAGTAAGAAAGGAGGCAGAGATTGTAAGATAAATGGAGCTGCAGGAGTAAAGGAATTACTATGTACTGTGGCAAAACAGGGTCAAGGGACAAACAAGGTCAGGTTGGGGCAGAATTAATGGTCAAGAGAATAGATGGATCTGAGCTTTGATTTACAGTGAAAAGTGCAACCAGCTGGACAAACTGAAAAATTTTACAGTGTCCTATGTGTCAGCAACATCCTTTTTCAAATCTAAGAGCCATTCTGAGGCTTAAGAAACCCACATTAAGTCCTCTGCTATGTTAAATAATACAGTTCCGTTGATCTCAATGGGACTATTCCAATCCACACATTTGATGTTCTGACTTGCAGTATTTCCTGGTAAAGGAATCTCAGACCCTTTTACCTTACTGGCAGCAACTAGTCTCCCTCTCTTTCTTTCTCTCTGTTTCTCTCTGTCACATACTCAAACCATGACAGAGAAGGCTGTTCTACTGAACATTTTTCTATCATCTACTCTTAAAGTCCATTTGCCAGAGACAATTGTCAGAAATTTTAAGCATGAAAAAAAGAGAAAAAGATAGCTTTTAGCTAAGTAAAGCCTATGGCTCTTGGAAGATTTTCTATCCAAAAATAAGGAGAGAGTCAAACCAAGGTCAGTCTAGTCCAGCATCTTGTGGCTTTAATGGTGGCCATCAACCTACAGGGCCATCAACCAACAGCACTACAGGAAAGCATGTCCTTTGAATCTTCTTCTAGCTTTGAGTGATTTCTAAGTCAGATATGTCCTGAAACACAGATCTGTATTTTTAATGGTACTCATGGAATTTCTTTAGCGATTTTGTCAAATGTTTCCTTCAACTGATACAGTCTTTTAGCATTTGCTGACATCTTTGGAAAGTAATTCATAACTACTACATAACTGAAATACTTGTTATATGAAGAAATATCACACCATTCTATAGTGTGCAAAGAAATTTTGCTCAGATCCAAGCTCTGCAATTTTATCTGATTTCTTCCCCTCTCTCAGTCTGTTCCCCCTTTATATTGGAAGAAGCAGTGAACAATCAATCTCTATTCACTGTCTGCTTTCTACTCACAATATTATAGACCTCTCTCTATTCAGCCTTCAGTTGCCTCTTTTTCAAATATAAAACCACTAATCTACTCAGTTGCTCCTTTTGCAAAAGCTGTTCCACACATTGATCATTCCTGTATGCTTTTCCTGTACCTTTTCCATCTCCACAGTATGCTTTTTGAGAGGAAGCAGACTGTGATTTATGCAGTGACATAATAACATTGTCTGTTCTAGTCTTTACTACCTTTCAATAATTTCTGACACTAAGTTTTCTTTCTATCCACTACTGAACACTAAGCTGACGTTTTCAGAGAGATAGTTATTATAATATGAAAATCTCTTTCCTATGTGAGTGTCACTTGAAAAACCTGTAATTGCTTAATAATGTTGGGGTAGATTTTCTCCTGGCTGCATTGTCTTCACTTACCTGCACTGAATTTCATGTTTGACTTCCTCATTAAACAGCTTACTGTCCAGAGTCCTCTGCAGTTCTCCAGAAGCATTGGCTTGACATCTATCCTTAATGCAGTGTAACAAAATCACTGTATGATGCATGCACCATCTTTTTGGAGTATCAACAGTTTAATGACAGCTTCACTGATAGAAACAAATGCTACCTGCTGACTACTCATTCTGTGGAGATTCTTTCTATTTGACTGAAAAACATTAATTTTAAAAGAAATGAATGCTTGCCTGGACACTGTGATGCAGCAGTAAGACATTCATTCCAAAGATGGTAAAGGAAGCCTGCAATTTCTCCATGGACCATCAGCTCTTCCCCAGTGATTCTCTAGTCTAGTAGCTAAAGCAAGAGAAGAGGAATAACAAAATCTGAACTTGAATTCTGTTAGTTCTCTCATCCTCTGCTTTCTTCCTGTTTGTAGACATACAGTCATTTACCTATAAATTAATCTGAGGTCTTTAGACAAGAAAGCATATATTTATTTTTCTTATTTATTATCTAAAACGTGCATTTTTCCTGTAACTAATAGACAGATATTACTGGAGGAGAAAGACAAGTTGAATTGTTGTTTAAGAGGTGTATTGTCAACATAATTAAGACAAGAAACGATGGAATAAGTAATATATGATCTGGTTTAATAACTGGGTCCCTCAGAAGTAATGCTAAGGTACCTGAATAGGTTTCTTGCCCCAAACTTTGAAATTTTATCCAAACTGCAATATTACAAATTGCAGTTAAAATTCTGAATTTATTTGAAACTAAATTAAAAATTAAATGTTGCTGTGTTTAATTGTTTTTAAAGGAATATATTTAATTTGGGCATAATTAACAGCACAGTTACATATTCAGTGGAAATAATGATTTTTCTGTGGTGATTTTGATAGCATCATTTCCCTTTTTAGCCTGGTTTCCTGAGACTATTTTAAATCATACTTTGAAATGGATTAATGATACGAGATCCCTTCCAACTCCTGACATTCTGTGATTCTGTGATATTGAATTCCCCCAAATTTTGTGAAATAGATTGGCAAATGACCTCTTTAATGGAAAGAATGAAATTCGAACTCACATTTTGTTACACATCACAGAATCCACATTTAAGAAAAATGTAGGCATGCCCAAATCTTGGAAAGAGCTTTATTTATGTTATTTTTTTAATTTAAAGTTTATTCCAGATATTAATTTTTCCAATATTTTCTTATAAAACAAAAAATCCAGTAAATCCATGAAGTTTTCACTCATGTTGGGATCCAGTATTGGTTAACAAGAGATATCTTCACAATTCTCTCATTATAGTCTTCCATGAAGCATAAATGCTC
This sequence comes from Galbula dea, assembly GCA_013399015.1. Lineage (NCBI taxonomy): Eukaryota > Metazoa > Chordata > Aves > Piciformes > Galbulidae > Galbula > Galbula dea. The sequence continues at coordinate 613,199 of VWZX01010261.1, forward strand.
TGAGAAATCTTTATTTAGTTAGGTTTAGTTAGATACTTCCAATACTCATGGAAATGCTCACATGTTACATTGCATCCTGCAATATAAATTATGTAAAAGATGGGATGATTAAGTCAACATGAAACACCACTTCAAAGTGTTTCTGTAGCTAGTCAGGAAAATTTCAAATAAATTGCTTACTTTGTTGAAAGTCACTGCAATAAAAAATTTCTCCAGCAGAAAACTTTCCAGCCACATTCTGCACTAGCTTAGGCAATATTAGCCACCTCTGCCCAAACAGTGAATTCTGAGAAAGTGCAGACACTTCCCTTGAGTGTCATCAGTGTCTGGGTTAAATATAGAGAATAGAGAGAGGAAACATATATTTCTTTTTGGCTCAGGAAGAAGGAACATGGCACAAGAGTGGAGACATGGAGGATATTGTTATTAAATACACTGAAACCAGTCTCCCTTGGAAGCACAGAAGGTTTCTATTTGATAGATTTTCTGCTGCAGTGGCTCAGACACTATGCTGACTGTAGGAAAACAGGAGAAAGCATGGAACCATGAAAGTCTTACAGAGAAGACAGAAGATACCAATTTGATTTTCTCATTCAAGTTGTATTAGTTATAATGCACAGAGTCTCTCAGTCATAACTAGTCAAATGACAGGTACAATTAGTGATCAAATTCTCTAGATCTTTATGTATCTGGAGCATTAAATTTTGTCTCAGATTTCATATTCAGTGGTGTAACTTTCTACTTTGTTTTCTGGTGCTATGTTGAACATGTGCATTGAGTTTTCTGCTTTTGCTTTTTTAGTAGATAAAAAGCAGACAAGTTCAGTTTGAGCAATTTGAATAGAGTCACACAACAAATTTGCTTCCCAGCTTTGGGATATATAGTTGATACCAAACATCAGTGATGGGAAAACACCTTATGTATTTAAAAATCAAAGCTAAAGAAAACAAGCTTTAGTAAAAGCTATGTGATTTCTGTTATTTTCCAGCTCTCTGCTTTGTTTACCACCCAGTCCCTAAAAGCTTGTAGTCCTGTTCATTAAGAAAAGGTCATGCTAATCCTCCCCAGTCACCTCTCACCATGCACAAGAGCTGTGCTGCAGTATGAATGGTAGAAATATTCAGCTTGCCTCAGCAGGCTTTTATTTAGCTTTCAAAATCCTAATCAGAAGTGGCATTTTATTGCCCCTAATGATTATGTCTCTGTTAAAACCAATACACTCATGTCTTGTGTCTTTCAAGTACTTACAGTGACCCCATATCTTTCTCCAGCACTCAGGAAGAGTGTGACTATACCAGTCACTGGAATGATCAAAAAGCAGTCATGAACTGTATAGATCAATGAATTTATTATTTCAGAATGACATATACCTGTAAATGTGTTGCAGTTTGTGAAACATATGAAAAATATTAATGAACTTGATAGAGATAAATCCCATTAAAAACAGCTTAATGGAGTGGCTACTCTTAAAAGGACTCTGACATCTTAAGTGCAAATTGTCATGGTGAAAGACATCCAAGAATATATTGGAGCATCTAGATAGCATTTATCAAAGATTTTTGCTAAACAAAATAGGTTGTCTAATTTGGATGAGTACACACTTTTCTTCTTAGAGCAACAAATGTCTTTCAAGGCTTTGCTAACAAAATACAACCATCATAAACAGGTCTTCTATCCTCTCATTTCCCATTACATAATTTTAGCAGCTGGCAAAAACCTAATTGAAAATATATAATTGAAGAAACTCAGACTTAACAGTCAAGCTAAAAAGAACTGATATTTTCTGAAATCATAGATGCTCACAGGAAAGGCATCTAAAGGACTTGAACTAAAAATTAAAGTTTTCAGTTTCCTACATTCCTTTTTTTGTGACTAGAGAACCATAAGAATATTTATTATACAATTTCCTTTAAACACACACTACCATGATTAAATATGATGCATTGACATGTTGTTTTTCTCTCTCCAAGAACTACAGATATTTTCATGTATTATAGGACTGTTTTACACGTGGAAGCCTGCAGCTTCTCTGTAGAATGATTGCCTGGATGTACTTGGTCATGCTTTTAAAGGTTCTGAGCCTAGGGAGATGAGCCTGAGAAAGACTGAGAAAATGGTTCTTGTTAGTATATTATTTTGAAATCAGGAGTTGTGGATTATTACAGGCTTTTTTGTGCATAGTTAAAGAAAACATAAATCAATGTAAAAAGATGTGGTAAATACACTCTTAATGTCCTGTCAGGGTACAGGTGATTATGCACTCTTACATTTCGGGTGGATTATGTAGGTTCTGATTTTTGTGCGTGCTTTTCTATATCCTGTGAATTTTATTGCTTGTCTGTGCCTTTCTATAACCCAAACTGAAGTGAATTAGAGGAAGACTTGATGGCAGTTCAATGTCACAGCCTGCTTTAGAAATCTTTCTTTTCAATTTGTAGCTCATATGAGAGTTTCCTTCCTACTGACTTACTGGTCCCTTCATTCCTTGTGTCTTCTGAACCTAGTGTGCTGCAATATTTATTTGTCTTAAGGCTAGAAGATGTATGTTCTGCCTGTGTCCCTGGCACATTAATATTAAAAGTATGGTTAAAATTAATTACTGTCTTAGGATATAGAAACATAGAAACAGCATCATGGATGGAAAGGATCTTCAAGATCATCAAGTCCAACTGATAGCCCTACACTGCTGTTATCCCTAACCCATCCCCCTAAGTGCCACATCTAATCAGACAGACTGTTTTAAAAATGCATGTCAGAACTTAAAGTTCACACACATTTGAATTATTGTTCTGATAATTTTGAAAAAAAGCTCCATCAGTTCTGAGAGAAATAACATTTCTTTTGCTTCCTGATAGTGTTATTACAGAGTTGCAGAACTAAATTTCTGACTATTGTTAGATTAAGATATTGGCAGGCTATTTACTCGTTGGATCAGAACAAGAACTAGCACCACACTCACCTGGTGTCTCGTCCCTGACTTGGAACAATACTGCTGGGGTGAAATAATTCATCTACTTATTCAGGTTTTGGAACTTCTTTTGAAACAGCAAAAAAAGCTGCTAATTAGCACTAAGCTATGGTGCTTTTTTTTTTTGTCCTGGAATCTTCTCCTAATGAGATTTCCTTTCAGCTTGCTACAGTGCAGTGCTTGCATTAAAGTGTTCGGTGTATGAGGCGGCTTTGAACCTTCATCTTGAAAAAAACCCTTCATTAAAGAGACAGGCTCCCCTCCCAACCACAAAAATTGAAATTTTGAACACTAAGTGAAATATTAATGGGATTTAATGAAAAGTAATTGATTTAGAGAGATGAAAACCTTAAAACCCCACTTATTTTGGTGACAATTTTACTAGTTTATTGGAGGAGGGGTTGCCTTATTCCTTTTATAAGAAAATCTCTGGGGTTTCTTGTTATATTTCACATATCAATTACACAGTGGGTGTGTTTGCAGAACATTTACTATCACTTTTCTGCAAAGAAAAATATCCCATGAAGGAGCTGGCTGAATTTTAATTTGATGACCAATATGCTGCAGTGCAAACCCAACAGTTAAAGCTGGGGTAGAAGGAGGGAGGTGGAAAAGCACAAGAGTGCAGAAGGTTTGTATAAAGCCTCCCAGGACTGCCACAGCATTCCAACAGAATGACCTGCTGCACGGAAGGGATTTTGTGGCAGCTGCTTATGCTGCTCTCCAGGCCCAGTCAATGATGCTGTGAATGAGAAAAGCATGGAGGTTTTGTAGTTCAGGTTCTCTGAGGTTTGCATGGTTAGATCTTTTGACTGCCTAGTGGAGCTGGAAATGAGAGGAGGGCTGGACTTTGTTGAGAACCATATGAACATGGGAGGATTGATAGGATACTTTCCTTCTAATTTTTCCAAGTTTTCAAGCCTTTGGAGCAATATGTCCTGTTTCAGGTTTCCTCAGAGTTAAACAAAGACGTTGGCTCATAATACTGACATTGAACAGAAAACCTCAGTCACTTACTTATTTTAATGGACTAAAATCCTTTATATGCTTACAATGATATGTTCAAGAACTAAAGCTGAGTGCTCTTATCTAACCATTTTAATCTTGTTCAGTGGTAAAATAAGTATAACAATGTATCAACATATTTAAGCTAGGGTTATTAACTGATGGTAGAATCCAAACTAGTGATCAGAAAAAAAATGTCTTTAAAAGTTAATGAATGTATTATAATAAATATTTTAATATATCTCCAAGGATAGATACAAAGAAGAAATGCCTCCTTTTTCAACAAAGATCCAAAAACATTGTGAAAATTGATCTATGTCCTTGTGGAAGCAGCATTGTGTTAGAATTATGAGCAAATTAAGAAAACTCTTGATTAAATCTGATTTTAGAAATTTTTTTTCTTTTTTTTTTTGGTGTTTGTCCCTTTAAAAATCCTTTTCAATTGTTTAAAATATAACTCAAACATTAAAAGAGGCAGAAAAGGGCCTGACATATTGACATACCAAGATGCAGATCACTAAGTCTTATGATTTCCATAACTTATGTTAGCAAGTTGCTCTTGAAAATTGGGGTTTTTTCCCCAATGTCAACACTTCAAACTCAGTTTAGACCCTAACAGTCATACTGGCTTCTTTCCATTGTATACATGCTCACCACAAACAAATATTCTGTGGACTAAATTATCCTCTGGGCCACACTTGCACAACTTCACTGCTCTCAGATTATGTCTGCAGTGACACCTGTGCAATTCCATTAGCCTTTCAGAGCTACAGGTCACTGTTACCCAGAGCAGCATCTGAAACTAATATTTCTCTGCTGCAAAGTAGAATGAAAGTTGCATGGCAGCATTTTCATACCTGGTAAGTACGCATTAGATGATAAGAATTCATTTCAGTTGTCAGAGTCTAATTATTTTTGTTGTACTCTTTTGTTGTACTGTTTATAAATGGCCAGATTCTGAAACATTCATTTAAGTTGGGCAGAATCTTCCTTAGCTCAGTGAGGCAAGGTACTCTTTAATGCAAGTAAGATTTTAGAATGTGGCCCAAAATGGATAAAATTGATATAGAACTCAGACATACACAGTAGACATGTAATCTCACATGGATTTATTTTCAACCTCATTTTTCCCAACAGTCCACAGTTGAAAGAAGGTAAGCATAAACTTAATTTAAGGATATAAAGTTAAGGTCCTTTTTACAGTAAGTTAGTTGCATTGCTGTAGCCTAGCTCTTTTGGGCACTTCCAACACTGGAAAGTAAGAGATAGTTAATGGAATTGCTTATTTTGTGGTAGGCATGAACCTGGTTAGAGAACAGTCTGTTTCTTGTTGTCGTAACAAGAGAGGCAAAAGTATCACAAGGAACAATACACCTTCAGATTTAATACATGCACACTTTACATTTCAGTAGCCTAAGCTAGAGCAAACAGAATATAAAAATTGTCTTTTATATTAGTAAGGGACCATAACAGGTGCTGCTGTCAGGACTCCCCTAAAACAGTGAACCTGTTTTGGAGTCTGGTTTCCATATATTCCCTTCCTTCACCCTAGTAACATACTGCTTCCCTAGCCGATGCTGCTGACCGCCATGCCTTCAGGCTGTACAGTAACAAGCCTTTCTTATTATGGGGGAGAAGTAGGAATTATGGGAGCTATATTCTCAAATAGCAGTTTCTGTGAAAGTCAGGGTGAGGAGGGGTTGCTTACTGCTGAGAAGATAAGGCCTTAACTGTAGACTTTGAAAAGTTATGAGTGATGAAAAGAAGGTCTGAAACTTATTCGAGCACTGCTTCCATTATGCTATGGCTGTGTTTTCTGGATGAGCTTGAGGTGGTGATGAGTTTGCAATTTAGCATACAGTGGTAGAGCCCTGAAGGCTGTCATTGCTTTGACCTTCTTCAACACCCTGAATCTGACATGTATGCACCAGGCAATCATTTAGAAAGCCTGGAGAAAGATAAATCAAGCATGAGTTTGAATTGTTACAAAAAGGATAATATATATACTAAGAGTAAACATAAAAAAGAAAAGAATAATGCAGTACCTAAAATACAGCAAATACTTTAAAAGACAGAAACTGGAGCCATCACAGTTAGATATGCACTGAATTGAAATGATGCTCTCCAAAATCAGACAAGTAATTTTTGTGAAGTGAGTGACAGTGATGGGAATCCCTGGTTGCTGGGATCAGCAAGCTTAAATACACTAGTCAGTTAAATTGCTTTATGATTAAATAAATGTATGAAGAGCCACTATTTTAATTAAATTATAGATCTTGAGAAATACAGATACTATGAGATGTTTCAGTATTCATGTGCTCTATCAAAAAAATTGAGTTATGCATTATGTCTCAGTGATCTGTCTAGAAGTCATATTTCAGAAACAAATGTATGTATCCTACATGCGGCAGTAAAATGAACAACTATGCTTTTATTAACTCCTTCATTGATCAAAAGTACACTTTGTGAAGTAAAAAACAAGCCAAGACAGCAAATGGAAAAAAACTGTGAATAGAAAGATTCATTTGTTCCCCAACAGTTTTGGGCTGAATAATCCTAGCCTGGGCTTTGTCTTCACAGCTTCCTAATGTGGTAGTATTTGATATGCTTTGCAGAAAACCAATCTTCTGGCAAATTTTTTCACATTATATCATTTATATTGTAACAGTTTTAGTAATAATATAAAACATGAATGAAATCTCTGCTAGAAACCTTTAGGTAAAATATAATACAGAAAACTCTCACCTGATTGACACATTGTCCCAAACTAAGGAAATAATCCTTTGCACCCTGGACTTACCAGCTGTTTGCCTTTCCTGTCAGCTTTCCGGATAAATCACATCTCTTCACTGTGCCTCTGTTTTTGTCCTGAAAAATAAAGACAATTGCATTGGTTTATCAATGAGAAATGAGACAAAACTATAAGTATTTTAGGAAACTGGTTTCATTCATTCATGGAGTGGGAATTAGTTCACATTATTGGCTGGAAGGAACAACATATTAGCATCAGAATTAAACCAGAGTCCAAAAGAAACCAGTTCAACAAATACAGGCAGAGTATTGCTGCAGGATAAGCTTCTGGTACATCTTATGTTATGTGATATATCTTATTTTCCAGCTGAGAGGGTCTTATCCAAAACCATGGAAGTATAGATAATTCTTTTCTTTGTTTCCACTGAGCAGTGGCTCCAAAGTCACATTGAATAAGATGAATAGAAGGTTTCTGTTAGTGATGACTACCAGGGACTGATAATGGAAAAAACAGACAACTCTATTGTCCTTCTATGACAAGGAAAAGACAGAGGCCAACAATTTATTTATGGACTCTGCATATAATATTCTTTATAACACACAGTCCTGAGGCTATTACACATGCCTGATGTCTTTTGCATTGTGCTTTCATTTCATAAACTTTATATGCACACACTGGCAATGGAGAGAAGCTCCTTTAGGGATTCTAACCTACTCTCCTTTGCTGACAGATACTTTGCCTTGGCTAGGGTCATTCTACTGATCTGGTTCACAGCACAGTTATAGTTATTGGAGAGAGTAATCTTCAAAGCAGGAGCAGAAAGAGAAAAAAGTTCAAAACTCTTAATGGGCTGAGAAATGAACATCAATGTATACCTTTGGAGGAATCACAAGAGTCACTGAAGGACTGACTTTGCACCTATTTGCAACCGAAGTGGATAAATAATATTTGTGTAAACTAGGTAGAAAATGATTGTCAAAAGCTGCCAGTCTGACTTATAAATTTTCATGCCAACCAGCTAAAGAGCATAAAGTAAGAGAAAGTAAATTCCAAAACTTTTAATAGAACACCCTGAAAAAAGGAAACCATTTCACTAAGTGAATTAAACTGTATTACAAAACTAAACAAATTGGTAGTCAAAGCAATTTAATCATATTCTTTATCAACTTTTGTGCTGATTTTAAAATGAGTTAAGAAGAAAACTGAACTCCTTGTGCTCTCAATAGTATCAAGATCATAGAAGAACATAGGAAACTTCCCTGCTGTCCCCCATCACTGAGCTCTAGCATTGTTGGGAATACAGCTAAAATCCTAAACCTCCAAGAAGAGACACCTGGTATATAAATGAAGCAGCTTTTTTTGAACTTGTGTGGCCTTGGCCACATCAACAAAACAAGTAACATTTTAAAGTTTTCATACGTATTATTTCTGGTTATATATGGTCAAGTATATATACATGCATATAAATACATATATAGAATATCATACAATCATAGGATTGTCAGAGTTGGAAAAGACCTCAAAGATCATCTAGTTCCAATCCCCCTGCCTGGCAGGGATGCCATCCGCTAGATCAGGTTACCCAGGGCCCCATCCAGTCTTGTCTTAAAAGCTTCCAGGTATGAGGCTTCCACAACCTCTCTGGGCAACGTCTTCCACTGTCTAACCACCCTCATAGTGAAGAACTTCCTCCTAATATCCAACCTAAATCTGCCTTCCTCTAGCTTACACCCATTTCCCCTGGTTCTATCACTGTCTGACCTCCATATAATCTTTCTTCCTCCAGTTTTCATTATTTGCCTTATATTCATGGATACAACCTAGGAGTAACATTTATGTTCTTAGTTTTGTGGGGGTTGTTTTGTTGTGGTTTTGTTTTGGTTTTTGTTTGTGTGGGTTTTTTGGTTTTGTGAGTTTGTATATTTGTGGTTTGGGGTTTTTTAACATACAAAATAATGCCATTTATTTGTGATTGGCAGGAACATTATTCCATAATCCCGCTTCTTTAAACAGGGATCTTTCTCTTTCCCATTGTATCTGAAATAGTTTAGAACAGCTTATGAACTGATGATTCACAAAGTCAGGGAGAAATAAGTGCTTTAGCAAGCTTTAATCTTTGGAAAATATTGTCCAAGTGCATTTGTGGGCTAATTTGCTTATTTTTGCCAGCTTTACATGTTGTTCTTGTTATCTTTGGGCTATGCCCAGTTGCCAGCGAGGTACAAGAGAAGCTTTTTCCATTTCTAGAGACTGTCTTTGGCAACTGATAATGCCCCAGTATTTCCCCTGTCTTCTATAGGCATGGCTAATAAAAAGGAGGGATGTAAAAGTGATCACAGTGAACTTTCTTAAAATCTTATGATTTATGGGAAAAATGTGGTGACATTGCTTTCCAGCCTCCAACAAAAGAGAAGGAAAATAAGCATAATGTTCTGCTTGTGTAAGCGACTACAGTGCAAGAAACAGAGATCATTACTTACTCTCACACAGATCATTTACATATGCTTGATCAAACTCTGCCTGAATAAGGACATGTGCACACACCCCACACATCTTTATACATTTTTTTTTTTTCTTGTTCAAAAAATCAAGGATTCTGGCTGACATGACATTCTTAAGGGCATTATTATTTTTTTTTGGTATCTTTTTGATTGTTGTATTGCTTTGATAGTGCCTCTGTTTTCCTAAGTTTTTTAATGTAATATATGGAAGGGAGGAACTGAAAACTTCTGGGTTTACTCTTGGGTTTGTCAGCACTTTGAAAATACTGGATTCTCCTTTACAGTGTTGTCAAGGTTAAAAAAAACAGTTTGGAAAACATTATGATTCTCATGGATACATGTCATGTAGGTACTCCAACGTACTGCCGCAAGAATTTCTGAAGTGGAATTAGAGGACAATCTTTAAAGTCTGCATTTAAACTGAAAGAGGTAAACTATTTAAAAAGAACAAGTTTTGAACTGAATGATCAAAAGAGGGAAATGCACATGGTACTAACGCTGGCTCTGACACCAGCAGATTACTCATGCAGTGTTCATATGCATTCATCACTTTTTTCGATTGCTTTCAAAAATCCAAGGAAAGAAAAATAATCTCTCTGGCTAATTTAAAGCAGTTCTGTCTTTTCAGTCATCAGTTCTTTTGTTCTTGTGTATATCTATAACCTCACGCCACTCATGTTATCTGTGGTTGTGCTATAAACATCTCAGTGTCTAAAGCAGTAGCAGAGCAAAATAGAAAAGAAATATTTATAACTTTTTAAAGCAAAAGAAAAAGGAAGGCAAATATCCTCGAATCTGACTAAAGATTTACAAGGAATTGGGTGAAGCAAAGGCTTCCTTTGCAAGAGATTCATTAGTTTGCCACTCATTACCATCTAAAGGGGGCACCTAAAAAAGAATAGAAAGTGAATAACATTTTATTGAAGACTACCTTATTTATAAGGCTGGTTTTTTCCACCTCTTTTGATTTATATCAGAATACTAAACCACCCTGTTTCTGGAGACTCGCCCAATATGATTAGCATCATCATCTGTATTACAATAGTACCTCAGAAGCGAAATCAGCAGCCTTTTGTACTAGGCACTGTAGGAAGAGTCCTTGCCCTAAAGAGCTTACCAACTAAAAAAGAAAATCCTAAAGACAGGAGAAAGGAAGTATTAGTCTTCTGAACAGTGACAGAAAGACTAATTTAAAATGCCAGGAAAAAAACCCAAACAGCACGGAGAAATCGAACCACCTCCTAAGACCCTGCTCTTTGCTTTGACCAGAAGATTCGTGTTTCTTTGAGGTACTTTATCACTTAATTTACAATTTACAGCAACTTTAAAAGAAAGTAAAACCAGACTAGCCTCCATCCCATAGTAATCACTTTTATAAATTCACAACAAAAAATTGTGGTGTCAGGAAATGGAGAGATTATAGGCAGTATTAGCAGAAGAAATAATATTTTGAGACAAGTAATCTAATAACTGAAGAGAGCTCTGTGCCTTTTTATTCTGAGCACAAATACAGTAAATGCAAATAAATCTTTTGCAGCAAATACTCTGTATGTTTTGTTTCCTTAATTCCATAATACAGCAGCACTTCTCAGGTTCACAAACAGCAACTGAGGTACAAAGCATCTTGCCTCTCATTTCAGTCTCTACTCCAGAAGGCAGGTATTAAGAGGAGATCCACAGAAATCTTTATGCACTAAAGTTGGGCATACATTGAATTATACCAGAAAATAAAAGAAGTGACAGAATGGTAAAATAAAACGATTGTGGATTTAGTCAGGTTAAGCTGGGACTTCAGAACAGGCATGAAGAATGAAGATCAGGGGAAGTGGTAATAAGAAAGACAAATTTTAATAAAACCAGAAGGTTATGCCTAGAAGGCTGCTTAGGCTTCTTCCACGGGAAGGTCAGGAAGTTGCATGGCCTGTAACTGCATTGCTTGGAAAAGATCTTGAATTTTATTTTTTAGAATCAGGAAGGTTTGTTTTACACTGTTTACACATCTTTGATTTTACATACTGCAGACACGGCAAGGACCAGGAGACATATTTTGCTTTTTGCAGGGTATTTATTAATTCTTGATATTACCCTTGGACAAATTGAGTTGTCATATGTGAGGAAATAGGATCAAAGAAAGGAATGAAGGTGCCAGTTCTTCATATACATAAATGTATATGTATATATATACACACACATACGCATCTCTTGATAAAGGAATTTTTTCTTTCAAGCAAATGAAACAGGATCTATTTTTTTTTTTTTTGGAAGCTTATTAATGAACTAAAGAGCAGATGCATCTGGGAGACTGTCATCAACCCCCTGAGTAGCAATGATTTGAAACAGTTTGTCATATGTACTTGATCCTGATTAAAATAAGACAAATTAACAAGTTTCACCTCTCTTGATGGAGAACAGATAACTGTCATTCAGTGGTTCTTCCATCATGGACTTATTCTTTTCTTTTTTCACTCCCAAACAGGTAAGTTTAAAATTTATTAAGATTAAGCCCTCAGCCCTGAGGGTACTAATGGGCCTTGATTGATCCCAGCTGCCTCCCCACCTGCTGCCCAAGGGCACATATCCATTTAAGCTCAGGTGTGAGGGATCTCTACTTTTCCCAGGCTGTGCTGTAAGCCTGCATCTTATTGGTCCTATGCCCCGGTGTTGCTTGGGTCAACCCTGGCACTCGTATGCTACTGCGCCTTTGTCTGAGCATGCAGGGCTATGGCGACTGTCTGCTGCTGTTGGAGACTTGCTGTGCTGGACCACTGGTGAGTTCTCTGCCCTTGGGCAGCCTCAGGTCACCTGCCCTGATGGATATGACCCAGAGGGTATCACTGAATAAAACAGAACTTTTTTTTTTTTCTAAAAAACCTATCTTCTTTGCTTCAAGTAAAATAGAAATTAAAAGCTTCAGGGTGTTGTATATTTCTAAAGTGTCTGCATAGGCAGAAATGGAGATTCTTACGTGATTTGCTGACCATATAGCAATATGAACCACATTTCTAGGTGACAGCTGGAGACCACATTTTTTAAGACTAGAATTGCTTTGTTAAGAATGGGACAAGGAGGTGTTGCAGTGAGAGGGGGAAGGAATAAACCATCTCAACAGTATGTCCTTAGGGGGATGCAGGGCTAACCTAAACCTTCCCCTACAATGTTTAGTTAATAAAGTCAGGCTGTACTCAAATGTCTGTGGCAGTACTTGTTTGGCTGTTCAGTGTTCAATTGCTGGATGTTATGAAACGGGAAACTCCCATTTATACTATTAATTAACTGTAGTAAGGAGGCATAAATGTTCCTTTCTTATTCAAGCAGATTAGTTAGGTTAAAATAAGTGAGTCTTTAAACTGTGGTAATATTAACAGAGGAAGGGAACATGATGAAGATAAGGTTGCTGTTATTATATTCCCTAAGCAGTCTTATCTAAGTTACCTTATTTCTAGATGCTTTCACAGACTTTTCTTAGTGGATGAGAAAAAGAAATTTCTGGAGTTCAGAAGATGAGAAAATAGTCTGTAAATAGTCTGCTTAACATTCTTCAGTGCTAAATGTAGTATCTCTGATGGCTGCTTGGCTCTACAAAAGGCTAATTATTTTCTGTGCTGATTTTGGATAACTGTTTTAAAAGGTTCTTCTCAGGAAAAAAGAATACTTACTGTGAAACCATAGCTGTGACAAGAAAAATATCCCAGGACTTTCCAAAGCATTTCTTTACAAGCACATGCTACTGTAAACAGAAAATTCAGGATTCAGTAGCTTATCTTATAATTAGCTTTTATGAGTTGTTGACACTGCTAGGTTTCTCAATATCATCTAAACATGGTGTCAGTAAGCATTAAAATTCCTCTTTGCCATGTAGGCTTCCTAGGGCAAATATACCTAATATAACTATTTTTTTTCTCTGAGGTCTGTAAAAATGCTTACTGACCCTTGCAGTTCCATTCATGTAGAGAAGACCAGCTTTCTAGGTGAAGCTTGTTTTTAAAAGAAAACTAACCAACTAAGGAACTAGCTGTGAACCTAGTGTGTGGGTCTGAGCCCTGCAGGTTCTCCATTTTGTCTTACAACTCTTTCTACCCTCTTCAGGTTTTTATTTCTAGATCAATTAAACAACTTTGATTTTGATTTATTTCATTTGAGTTTTACTCAGAAACCAGTAAAGCTCAATGACTGCCAGTCATCATTCTTTGAAAGGAATAAGAAAAATAGTAATTTTTTATATATAAAAGGTTTGTTTCTGTGGAAAAATGTCCAGTGTTTCTATATGAGGGGGGAAAAAAGATTAATATATAACCTACATTGTGTTTCTGTTATCAATTCCTCAGGCACTTGGTAGTTTAATTGCAACTACCTTAGTTCTGAATAGCTGTATAATAAGCTGCTGTTTGCCTTGTAGCCTTCTCTAATCCCAGGAAGTTTTTTTTTTTGCTTAGATAGAAATCAAATTGTAAGCTAAAATTCCTCTTGGATGGTGTTTGTAATGCAGTCTGATCTCCTTTCTATGTGCATGTCAATGCATATTTTATGGAATCTTGTCTTAAAACTAGAGCCTCTAATACTGTGAAATGAATATCACATTCTTGTTAGCTATGGATAATTACATGTACTTTAAAAATTCCTTTTTTCTGCACTAGTAATTGTGATTTTAAAATTATTGGTGTGGTAGTTCTAAAATAAAACCCTGAAACTATTAAATGTACACCCTAAAATGTTATACTAAAGGTATTAACTTCCATAAGAAACCTGATCTTCAACCAGGACTCTCATTAGTAGTACAAAGCAGAATTGCTGTTTACTTACTGATAGATGCTTCTCTTTAATATACTTATTGGAAATTTCAGCTCTTCTGTAGCATATAGGACTTGAATTGATTTTTTTAGACACTTTTTTCCTGAGTGTTTTCTGTTGCTTTGTAAGTTTTTGTAGCGCTGGGAAGAAATATGGGAGATGTAAAACCCATAAATCACACTGTTAGACCGAATTACCTCTGAAATTCTTAGAGTGGGAAAAGTAAATGAAAGTGTTTTTTTCTTCCACATTTCTTTCTTACTGTAATCTAACAGCTCACATTAGGCAGATCTCTTTACTACAAATGCACATCTAAGGAACCTATCTGTGACAGGATGTTAGGAAATGGAAATGCATGACAATGAGTTGAGTTGCAATGTTGGACTTCAGGAGAGCACACTCCTGTCATATTTGGGGATCATAGCAGGATCTCATGGGGAACAGGAATGGCGGAGGACATCTGGGTAAACTTCAAGGACAGCCTCCTTGGAGCACAAGACTGGTCCATTGCAGTGTGCAGAAGGTTGATAAAGTAGGGCATAAAGGCAACAGGGATAAATAGGGTGTTCCTGACTCAGCTCAAAAGGAAGTGTGCTGGAGGAAGCAGTGACAGGCTGTTTGAAAAGAAGGAGACATTCCATGAGTGTACAGATTTGGAGCAGCAAAAGTTAAAGCATACTTTGAGCTGAAATTAGCAAAGGATGTGAAGATCCACCAGAAAGGCTAATTTTACATATGTTGGCAGCCAAGAAAAAATTAGAACCCCCATCTTAACAGTGCAGGATATCCAGAGACAACAGGCATGCATAGAGTGATGACTTGTTCTCTTGGTTGGCTTGCTGTACTTGTTGACCGTTTGAACTCTTCACTGCTTCCTATAAATCGGTGACAGCGTTTTAGCAAAATCATTAGCTGGTCACAGGGAATGTTCTCTAGTGAGTTCTGCTAAAATTCCAAGATATTATTGTTTCTTCTTTCCTCTAGACATTTTTAAGCCTGTGTGCCTGGACAGATTCAAGTGCTTATTGCTATTAATGGTATTCCAATGTCAGAGCCACAGCTTCTACTCTTTCTCCCTCCATTTCTGGAAAGGTGCTATCCTTCAAGTTGTTGTTTCACTGGTAAATTTATGATGATACTACATAGTGTCACATTTTCAATCTCTTGATTGAACTGATAACTGACAATTTATAAACATCTTAACAGCAAATATTAGTTTTGAGTTGTGTTGTCCTCTAGATTAACAAATACTCTGTGTAAAGAAGGTTCCTTCAGCTTTCTCTTCAGGTAATCTCACAATCACAAAATCATTATGGTTGGAAAGGACCCTCAAGATCATCTAGTCCAACCGATAGCCCTACACTATTCTTATCCCTAAATCATCCCCTGAAGAACCACATCAATCCTCTTCTTAAAAACCTCCAGGGATGGTGACTCCACCACCTCCCTGGGCAGCCTATTCCAATATCTCACCACTCTTTCAGTAAAGAAATTCTTCCTAATATCTAATTTAAACCTACCCTGGCACAACTTAAGCCCATTCCCTCCAGTCCTGTCACTAGTCACAAAGGGGAAGAGGCCAACACCCGCCTCCCTAGACTGACCTTTCAAGTAGCTGAAGAGAGCGATAAGGTCTCCCCTCAGCCTCCTCTTCTCCAGGCTAAACAACCCCAGCTCCCTAAGCCTCTCCTCAGAAGGCCTGCTCTCCAGACCCCTAATTAGCTTAGTTGCCCTTCTCTGCACCCTCTCCAGTACCTCAATGTCCTTCCTA
>VWZX01010261.1:629155-680602 GCA_013399015.1 Galbula dea
TTTTTGATCCAGCCAAGGGTGTGCTCATCCAAGACACAAACAGCCAGTTTCTCGAGGAGAATGCTGTGGGAAACTGTGTCAAACACCTTGCTAAAGTCAAGGTAGACAACATCCACAGCCCTTCCTTCATCTAATAAGCGGGTTACCCCATCATAGAAGGAGATCAGGTTAGTCATACAGGACCTGCCCTTCATGAAGCCATGCTGAGTGGACCCAATCCCCTGGCCGCTCTGCAAGTGCTGCAGAAGCTCACTCAAGATGATCTGCTCCATCAGCTTTCCTGGCACAGAAGTCAGACTGACAGGCCTGTAATTTCCCGGATCATCCTTCCTTCCCTTCTTATATATGGGGGTAACATTGGCTGATTTCCAGTCTGCTGGTACCTCCCCAGTCAGCCAGAACTTTTGAAAAATGATGGAAGAATAAGAACTTCTGCCTTCTATTTGCAGTGAAGTCAGGTTTTATTACATTCCTTTGAGTCATGCAAGGAACTGCTGTGTCAAATGTTTTAAGACAACACTGCGGAATTAATGCAGTTGGATGACCTGAGTAAAAATTACTGTTTTCAAGAACTGCTTTTAACACCAAATAAAGAAGTAAATTAGTCCTTTATGCTCTCATTTAGTAGCATAAACTAAAGTGCATTGATTAAATTAGACTTAGGTGAGCTGCTTTGTTTAATTTGTGCCCCAGAAACAGGCAGTGTTTTTGTTTTGATGATCCAAGCTCTGGGGAGTTGCAGACAGCATTGGAGTTTCCCTTCAGCAATGCAGCCTTGTTCTGGCAGAGCTGGTGCTCAGCTTATGGACCTTAGTGATTTCCAGTTATCTCTACCTGATTAACTAATGCAAAAGGACTGCATCAAGTGTGCTTTGCAGCATACAAGTTTGTGTTCAAATGCTTCCTAGATGCAGAACAATATAGAGGTTTTAATGTGCTGCTCACTGTCCCAAAAGCATGGATATTACAGAGCTGGTGTATAGCTTGGTGTGAGTGGCCAGATCCCATGTATCCAGTTTAACACCTTTGTCTATTTGTGTAAAACTGCAGAGCTGAGTAAACCAAACTAGAGTTGAGCTAGTGGCAATCTTTACCTGATACAGCAGTTTCTCTGCCTTCCTACTGTAATTTAGAGCAGGCTTCAGGGAATTTTTTTAATTATGCAAAATATTTTCATGGTGTTTGGTTGTATAGGTTGGAAGGGATTGAATTAAACCCAGGCTCCTTTTCCTGCTTGCTCAACAAGTGTAACTGTGGATGCAGATTCATGTTGGCTGAGATTCTGAAATAGTTTATCAAGTTAGTGTGAAGTTCAAAGTCTCAAATGTGTCTTTATAGGGCAGAAATAGAGACTTTTATCTGTGCTACAAAAGTTTGCAAATACTAGAAGAGATACTTGTCTTTATTGGGTGCTGCTACTGAGACAGAACCTTCTTTTGAAGCCTGAAATGAAAAAATTTCAACTTATTATTATANTATCTGATACCTGCCAAAAAAGAAGACAAAAATGCAGAGATGTCTGGTCTGTCTGGAAAGTTTGAAGAGGTATGTAATTTTGTGTGAATGATACTGCTCTGAATAATGTTATTATGAAAACTGTGAGGTAAGGCCACTTTAATCTGTTGTCTGATGTCTTTTTATGAAATTTGAATAATGTAATTAGTGAAGTAGTGCATGTAACTGGTAAGGGACATCAGCTGAAGAGCTGACATGTAAAAATATTGGAGGAGGATGAGGAGTAAGAGCATGCTATTCAAGGAGTGGAGATCAGAATACAGAGTTGAATAAACAAATATTTGAAGTCCTAATGGTGATAGAACTCAGCAGGAGACAAACTGTGTAATATGCATGCATATTTTTTCACTTTTTATTATTTCCTCATAATCACTGTATTTGAACATGTTCAGGCGCAGAAATATTGTCATCTTTAGAGAACATGTTCCCTTTCTGTGGTTTCCTGTTTGAGTGTGAATTTGTATCTAAGGGCTCTAACTTCAGCTAAATATTTAGGCCTTTCTCCAGTTCTAGTGTTTCACAATACCTTTATTATATGTTAATGGAAGGAATGTTCCCAGTATACTGTCTTAAAATGCATTTTTGTGTGTGTTCAGTGATGCCAGATGATGATTTTTCCCACTCTTGCTTAGCACGTTTGAAGTGATGAAATAAAATCAAAGCTTTTATTGTTACTGCTCTCTGTATTAACAACCAGCTCACAGAAACATATGCCCTTAGTGGAGAGTCTTCAGTTCTCCTTGGCTCTCTACTATTTGCCTGATGGTCTTTTTTTTATTAAACCTAAATATGTTATTCCAGCCTTTTCCTGAGGTTAGGTATTTTGTGGCCATGTGGTTCTACACCTACTGTCAATCCCCTCAGCAGATATTTTGGCTTGTACTTTCTTTAGTTTCATAGATTACATATATCTAGAAGCATCTTAAATTTTCATTCCATAGATTTTATATACTTAGAAGTTAGAGCTTTAAGACAATTGCATCCCTTGTTAGTAGATAGACAATAGAAAAAGATTCCACGCTTTTGTGCTTCCAATTTCTTTAATAATTACTGTTAAAAGAAACTGGGAAGATACAAAGCTTTGGGAATTTGTTATTCCTGCTTTTGGTTCTTTAATGCAGTTTGTTTGATCCCACATCATTTGGTTGATTCAAAATGCATTTGTCATTACATTTCTTAGCAATTGAGTGGTTACTATGGTGCTCTGAGGTTAATTGAGTAATCATTAGTTGCCTGTATTGTCTGGTAAAAATGAATTAAAATTGATTGGAATTCAAATAAAACATATTCTGTTTTTTTCATATGAAAAGGTGCAGAGCGCTTCCTCTAATGTAGACATCTATCAAGTGGCCATCTGGTTAGCTTATAATATTCAGCATACAGCAATGGTTCTTTTCATTTTGAAAAATAATCCAGATGCTGGAACTAACTAGAATTTGTTTGAACCTTTGATCTATAGAGCTAACTCAGTTTTATGGCTGTTTGGTCATCTTTTGAAATTTATTCCTAATCTTCCTGAAAATCAGTTTTTACATGATCTCTGAAGATTTTAGATTTCACGGAAGTAATGCAAAATCTTAAGTGCTATAAAGCAGCTGGTACTGTTTTTATTTCATTTTGCCCCACTTGGTTTGGTAATGCCATTGGGCTTTCCTTTTCTAACTATTTTTTGTATGTTAATGGCACTGAAATACCACATTAAGAAAACAGTGGAAACTTCATCAGAACAAGAAAATATTTATCATATAAGAGGCTTATAGCAGTATTCCAAGAGAATATAATTTCAGTTTGTAAAATTATAGAGGTCTGAACTGTTAGATTTTTATCACTTAAGGACACAGATAATTTTTTTAATAGACTGGAACAAATAATTAGGCCATTGATCTAGGTTTGAAAGAATTTATGCAAGTAATCCTGGATGCTTGCATAATACTGTTGCTTTGGATAATTCCAACAGATGTGGAAATCCTTGTAATGTGGAGGTAGAAAAGAGATGGAGTGTATGATCAACCAACCATAAGCATGAAAATAGATGCAGAAATTTTACTGCTTGGACACTCCATCCTCTACACAGAAGCTTGTTGTTAGCTGTTGGCTCCTGCTCTAGTTTCCCTGACAGTTTTAATAGGTCAAATTTTAAGAGTCATATTTATACAATTCTCATACTTGCTAATGTCTTTTGTAACTGATTAACTAGTCAACAGCCTTCTGTAATAGCTACTAGCTAAAGAAACTGTTTTTGCAACTTTATACCTTGCAAGAACATGGAAACCGCTTTCTTCCACAGAGAGCTCCATATCAAAAATACTTGAACTAAAAGATATTTTATCTTCCATGTTTTGTTTATTGCAATATGTATATGTTGTTGTCACCATTTTTTGTATAAACATACCTAAGTATTATATATATAATCACATATATGCAAATATAGCACAGGTGTATTATTCCATGTATATATTACTGTATATTATGGTTATATATTATATACTATTGTTTTTTTTCCTTTCACTTCTAATAATGAAAAAAAGGTTTTTCTTTTAAACTACTGAATTAGATGTCTGGGTGTTCAGAGTAATCTAAATTCAAGGATATTCAATGAAATAGTTTTTTGCTCTTTAAAAATATTACTTATGGGAAAAATGCAAACTATAAACTCTTGATTAACCAGATATTGTTGTATGATAAATCATAAAAAAGCATGGAATGGCTGCTTTGACTTGGAATGATGGAAATGATGTAAAGCTTACCATAGTGTGCAGGTTGCTGATTTACAACTGGAAGACAGCTTGATTTACTCTAGTCTGTGGGCTAGGAATGGCAGTAGGCTTATTTTAGCAATAAATGAAAAAAAATGACATAAAAGTCACACAGTAAAACATTTCACTTGTATCCACTGAAACTTGTTTAGCTGCATAACTGACAGTTTCTTTGAATACATTTCTCCATGTGTATGCCATCTCTGTTGTATTCTGTGCCACTACATTTCATCTGCACAGTTGTCCCATTTGTCTTTCTTGTTCCCCTTCCTAAACTAGAGCTCTCAATCTATTCTGACAGGGTGTGGATGTAAGAATTACAAGAAATGATGCACACTAGACATGTTTATCACAGCTGAGTCATGAGGAAGGTTCTTATTTTGATTCACCTGCTAGACTTTCTGTCTATGCATTGATTTATTTGTAACAGGGAAAGTTATCTAAAATGAAGTATCTGATCCTTAGATTTAAGTAAGGGAATGGGGGAATGCATTTTTCTGTCCTCTTACTGTAAGTTGGCATACTACTTCAGTCTAGAGCTCTCAAATGCTTATTACAGTTTTATGCTTTAGCAATCCTAGAGTAATGTCACTACATAAAACAACTTGTAAAATCCTGAGCTGGGGGGAAGATGTCAAAACTGAACAGTCAGAGACAAAGAATTTAAAGTTTGGGACAAAAGGTTAAATGACCTGTTTGCAATTCTGCTTAGATAGTGACAGAAGATGGGAAATGAAGACATACTTCCTAAGATGTGGCCAGGTTAGATAATCACAGGGCACTTCCTTCTCTCTCCTTTTATTATAATAATAAAAGAGTAATTGTTGATACATTGGCAAAGACATCAATGAAAATAGTCATTGACCTGAAGTCTGTCTTTTTTGCTATAGTGACTAGTCAGTCATTTTTTCACTAGCTTGCTGTAATGTTACAAAAACTAGCTAAATAGTTCTGGTTGGTACAGCTTAGCTAAAACACTTTGAAAACAGAAGTTTTAGCATCTCCAGACAGTGCTTTTGGAAACACATTGGTGCTTGTGTCTACCTTTGTGGATGCAGGAACTTATGGATCAGGATCAAAGGCAGAACAGAGCTCTCCTCAGATGACAGCCATTGAAGAGCAGAAGAAGAGGGGAGAAAAAAAACCCAAACGAAACAACTGACCCTCAGTTTTATATTGAATGTGATGCATATGGAATGGAATACTTAGTTGGTCAGTTTAGGGTCACCTGTCCTGTCTGCTCCTCTCTGTAAGTGCAGTTTTTATACTGCACCCCCTAGTGTGAGACACGAGACTTAGCACCGACCTTGCTTTGCATAGCCATCCCTCGTAGTAAATCTAAACATTAGGTCTCATCTCTGCTAGAAGCAGGCAGTGTCCGTAAAAACTTGTTAGTTTCAGAAAGTGCAGTTACTTAGAGGAGCTTTAGCTGAAAAGTAAAATCATTGAACAGAATTAGTGCTGTTCTAACCCAAACCAGGACACCTATTTTGGCAGCTACGGCTTCTCAGGGCCAAGGCTGTGCAGCTGATGTCAGGAGGGTGAGCTATTCTTCACCCTGCTTGGATTTGGTAGTGTGGGCACTGGCTAGCAAGGCCCTGCCCACTGTGCCGTTGCACTCTCACTGTGCCCTGACACTTTGCTGTGACCAATAGTAAGCAAATTGTTTTTACCAACACAGGACAGACTTCAGTGTTTCAGACATGCACAGGAAAGTTAAAATGTAGCTACATACATAGTCTAAAACTATCCTCTGCAACCTGAGGGGAGAAAATTAACACCCACTAACTTAATACAGTGACCCCTACATCACAACAAATATCAAAAGTGGTTCTATAAAAGCCAGAGTAAGAATTTTAAAATAAGTTTTTGCAAGAAATGTTTTCTAATAAAAGTTAAGAATAGGGTGAAGTACTGAAAAAGCAGGTGCAGAAATGTTGTGGAAGTAAAGACATCCATGTATGCTTCATGTACATATGTATTTATTGAAGGAAAAATAATACACTTCTCACATGGAAAATAATAAGTTACAGTAGTAATTAGATTGCAGAATAAACCTCTAGAATGGTAGCTTGTATTTAAAAATTAAACTCTCAAATCCTTGTAAAATTTTCATTAATTCAAGCAAGACTGAGTCAGAATGTCTGTGGCAATTTACTTGCTTTACTACAGCAGAGAGTTATAAAGAACTTTGGAGAGCGATGGAAATACAGTTATCAGGAAAGTTTTGTGCTAGATCCAGCTATGAGCTGTCAACTGTTATGTAATCATTGGGAGAAACTAATCCAAAATGGCATAAATCTGAAATTTCCCATAGGGGCTGAAACATTGAGTGAAGGACTTCAAACAAAGGGTATGTTTAAAATGGAACAGTGTAGTGCTGGCAGCTGTTTTAAGTGAGTTTGTCTGGTTACTCAGATGAAGCAGAGAGTACTTGAGGAAAACTGCCATATAGAAATGGTGACAAGAATAAGAAATACCTGTCTTGTATTGAATTCTGAACGTTGCCAAGAAAAGTAAAAGGATGTCAGGAAGGTAGAAAATTCCAAGCATCCAGTAACTTTATGTTACTAGTTTGTTTTACATCTACAAAAACAACAACAACTATAAACTACTGAGATGAACAAAAATGTACTTTTTGTTTAGTGTTTTCTCTTGTACTTTGCACAACTCAACACTATTGATTAAATTGATAGACAAAGAGATAGGTGTCAGAGGAATGTAACTGATGTGTTTTATTTTGTGGGAAATGCAAAATAAAGGCAGCAAATATTGTTGAATATAGCTTGGGTAACATCTCAGGTAAGAAGTGACTATTTCCTCAGATTTAAGGTATAAATGCTGTTGTAGCAGTTGATGCAGTGACAGAATTTCGGAACACTTAAGTTCTGTTACCTACAGAGAACTAAGTGCTACAGGAAAAAATAAACACAGTCTTCAGTGAAAATACGTTTAGGTTTTGTCTGTCACGAAGGCAATCTTGCACTGAGGTCCCTCCACAGTTGGTGTGTTCTGTTTATGATCAGTGAAATAGCACTCATACATCAAACTCATCTGTTTCCCCAATAAAAGGCTCTTGTCACAAAATGAAAACTGAAAGCATGGTCTTTAAACTTTTGTTTATCAGTAGGGAATTTACATATTAGTTTTCTATGCAGACCAAATTCTGGCTCGGAGAGCTTCTAATGATA
This sequence comes from Galbula dea, assembly GCA_013399015.1. Classification (NCBI taxonomy): domain Eukaryota; kingdom Metazoa; phylum Chordata; class Aves; order Piciformes; family Galbulidae; genus Galbula; species Galbula dea. The sequence continues at coordinate 636,618 of VWZX01010261.1, forward strand.
AAATATGAAATCATAGTGCAGAAGTTACCCTTCTAAATCAAAGACTGAATGTGAAGTAAGGCATTGGTTTAAATCCTTTTGCAAGAGAATATTGCCTTGATAAAATTCTCTCAACAAATTTGGAATTGTATTTGTGCATGTTTGCTGGACACCTAATTTAACACAAGTTGTACAGTCTATATATTTCTGTTTGTTTATGCAGCAGTTACTTTTCAAAGGACTATGCTATTGAAACAATTTTTTTCATTTCTCAGCTTAATTTAAATCTTTTGCAAAGCAAATCAGCTCTGGTTTGATATTTTTGAGGGATTTAATAGTGCAAAAATTTGTATATTGTCCAGAAGTTTTGTAAGTTTTCTCAAGAAAACTATCAGCTTATGTTGCAAATAAGTCCATAAGTGCTACTAGTTATGAAATGAAGATTAAAAGCAAAGGAAAAGCTATAGAAACTTTGTTTTGTATTCTCAGTTTTGAAAGACTGTATGTTTTTAACACATCCTGAACGTTAATTATGTGATATCACAAGCAGTGCATATAAGAAAATGTGTACTCAACTTGTTTAGTCTCCACAATGTACATTTTCTGGAATTTTAAGACTTTGGTCTATATGTTTGAATATTCAGCTTTTATATTACTCAAATTTTGGGACTCACTGTCTTTGATATGTCTTTCTTTTCATGGAGGCCCCATCCCTGGCAGTGTTTAAGGCCAGGCTGGATGTGGCCCTGAATGACCTGGTCTAGTGCATGTGGCTTCCCTGCCCATGGCAGGGGGGCTGGAACTAGATGACCTTTAAGGTCCCTTCCAACCTGGCCATTCTATGATTCTATGATTATAATTCTGGTTCTATATACTTGGGGTCCTTAGTACATTTTTGCTGAGCTCTAAGGTCATTTTTGGCTCAGGAGAGATGCAGTAAACCCTACTGCTAAGCTTCCAAGAAACATATTTTTCCTCTTCCAAAGATCTTATTTTGTTTCTAAATTCCAGCACCTATTTCATAGGATATTTTAAACAGCAGAAGTAATTTAATTTTCTAATTCACTTCTAGACACTTCATATGTAAATCTATGGCAAATATAACATTTTTCCTGGCTTGACAACTTTTGGCAAAAGTGAGTGTACTTATTATTTTTACTAACCAGCTGCCCAACACCAGCTTTCAATGATGTAATTCACATTGGTAATTTCCCTTTATTGCTTGTACTGTATTGCTTTTGGCTTCTTGACTTCCATACCTAGAAGCGTGACAAAGAACCAATATGGCTTATACTGCAATAGATGTTATACCCAGGACAAGAGGAATCTTATCTGCACTGTTACCTAGCAGATCTTCTCTGGTGTTTGGCAAGGAATCTCCCTGAATAATTCTGTCTAGTGGCCTCCAGGAACCCACATTTGTCTGCCACAGGAGACAGACTAAAGCACCTAAAGATGGTGTGTGTGAATACTTGCTTGATTATTTCTCTTGCAGGTTATTTTATATTTCTGTCAGTACATTCACCCTGCTGGAAGGTATCCTCAATAGTGGAAACTTATTATATTATTATATATTGATTTGTGAAAATTTAGAAAGTGTTTTCCAGTTCCCACATGTTTAGGTCTGGCAGTGCCACTATCCTCCTGAAATTATTTAGCTACTAGCTCTTGTCAAAAGCCAGTAGTGAAAAACAGCATCCCTTTACAAATGGATAATTATTTTGCAAACAAATTAAATCTTCAAGCCATAATAGATTCAAGTATTCATAATTGTGCTCAGCGCTTGAACATTACATTAGTGCAGACACTTCCTGCACATTGGTATGGAATTACTTAGTAAACAAATTAAGTGCTGGGACAACTACTAGACTGGAGAGAATCATAGAGTGGTTTGGGTTGGAAGGGACCTTTGAAGATTGTGTGGTCCAACCTGTTGCCTGCCACTAGACCAGGTTGCTTAAAGCCCCACCCGAGGTGACTTTGACCACTTCCAGTGGTAGGGCATCCACAGCCTCTCTGGACAACCTGTTCCAGTGTCTCACCACTCATCACAAAATATTACTCCTTACATTCCATCTAATTTTACTCTTTCAGTATAAAGCTATTGCTCTGAGTCATGTCACTACAGGACCAGGGTTGAAAAAATAATTAAAATCTTTATCTTTAAAGCACCCTTTGTATATTGAAAGGACACAATAAGGTCTTCAGTGTGAACAACCCCAACTCTCAATTCACAGGAGAGATGTTCTAGACCTCTAATCAGTTTTGTAGACCTCCTCTGGACCTGCTCTGACATATCTTTCTAGTACTGCTGACCCCAGAAGTGGATGTAGTACTCCAGGTGAAGTCTCTTGAGAAACAAGATACTTGTTCCTTGCTTGGCTAGGATATAACTGTTCAGCTATGCCTGTCTGACTTCCAGTATTTTTAAGGTCAGGCAAAAGCTGACAGTATTTTTAGCAGAAATTAAAGAAGCTGTTGTCCTACTTGTGTTGATGAAAACCAAGAAACCATTATAGGGATGCTTAAAGATGAACGTGTGTTTCCTGAAAAAGGAACATAACATGCTTGTCCCTTACTTGGGAAAGCACGTCAGAGTAAAGGTCTTGACAAAGTATTTGATTTTAGATAAAAATGCTAGATAAGCACACCAAGTCATCTTTGTTGGGATTAAAAAGGCTTTCTTAAAATTGAGCAAAAAGTACACCTGGTATACAACTTCAAAAATTCTAGAGGATTCTTACACATCTTTCTCATTTTAATTGGTTTTTTCTATTAGATTCATTTATATTTTAATGGACAGTCGATTCATAGCACCAATAAAGGGGCTGTGAAATATTTTAAACATTTTAGTATTTTCAGAAATTATTTTTAGACAACTCACTGTGCATTTCCATACATTAAAATTCAGCTTTATGTAGCAAAAAAATTCAGTGACTTGTAATGTAATGAATGTGCTGTGTAACTGTAGTTAGAGATTGTACTGAAAGAATAACTGTTCTGGCAGTACTTCATTCTAGAAGAGATTTTTGAGGTGATTTTGAAGGAAAAAAAAGAGAAGAAGAAAATTATAGGGATTGAATTAATTGTTTTCTGCACAGTGTGTGGGACAAATGCTCATCTCATGGATGCAGATAATGTTTGCAATTGATATTCTAGTACAGTGACTGTCCTTTAATTGATGAATAATAATTGCAAGCTCCAAGGTGAACTTTGAAGTTATAGCATTCTGACCAGGAGGGAGAATAGAACCAGCTGGGTCTCATTTTGGTCTTATTGCTAAGAATATGATCATAAACCAATATATTGTAAAGCTTTTTTAAATCATTTAACATTTGTGTGTTTGCTCATAGTAGCAATGTCTAAAGGCAACATTTGTGCTTGATGTTCCATTGTGCCTGATTTTTAGATAACATTTGTGAATTAATAATTTATTACATAGAGTACCTAGTGCAAAAATCAGTGGCAGCTGTGAAACTATCCATAGAGCTGAAATAGAGCTGTCCTGCATTGTACCTGGTGAAAGGATAAATGCTGAGATTTATTTAAATTTGTGAAGTTGTTTCAGACATAAGCAGAACCCATGTGTAAACAAGAACTTAAAGCTTTAAAAATTAGTTGGAGCAATTTTCCTTTCCTATTTTGTTCCTAGCTTTCTAAGAACTTTTCCAATAAGAACTAGGGATACTAAAGACCCAAACCAACATGAAAAGTTATATTCCTTGTTATCATTCATAACAATGTCATACAAAGAAAAGACAGATCACTACACTCAGCCTGTAGAATGTAAGAAGTTACTGTGTCCTACATACAAATATAGGAAGAATAGACTTTCACCCCAACTAGGTTTTAATTCATGTTAACAGGCAAGAAATGCCATTTGAAAATCAAAAGCTGAGTCTTTCTAGGCAAAACACATTTGCTTCTCCTTTGTTATGGTCTAAGGAAGGTAGCTGCTGTCCTCAGGCTCAAAGGGAAAATTAAGAGACATAACTTCATACAATATATAAAAGACAGCAATATTACAGGATGCTTTTAGTTTAATAGTGAATGATGTCTTCAATTTCTTGAAAAAATACTAGGTATTAAAATCATTAATAAAATTGTCATGCAATGTCTAATGTTACATGAAAATTAAACCTTTGGAGGGGGTTTGTGGTGTGTATTGGCTATGGGAAGTGGTTTATGTCAGCTGCACCAAATAATTATTGTGACTGCTAACCTTTATGGTAAGTTTTAGTTGGATTGGGGTGCCAAATAATTAAAATGAGCCTCCATAGCCTCTGGGCTGGCTGCTGCTGGCTGCACAAAAATGGCATTGCCTGTAGCAGCTGCTCCTGTTTCAAAATTAGAGAGTACACTGCTTTTGAAAGAATCTGTCAAGTGAGCAGAACACGGGTGACTTGAAAAAGGCAAGAGGTGACTTCTAAAATGAGAAATTTCCCTCTTATATTTTCCCCAATTCTTAGACTGTCAGATCTTGAGTAGTGTTAGGGTAAAATTTTTGGAAATAACTTGGGATCTTTAACTGAAATAAAATTATCTTTCTAGTCTCATTTAGGAGTATTTTCAGACAACTTGTACCCACATGTAAAACTAGTTCTCCCAAATCATCTAGTTCACATTCATTAATCTGGAAATCTCATCTGGTAGTGAATAATAAATGCTTGGCAGACTGGGGCAAATACTGCATATCTTCTGTGTTCTTTTGGTGGAAGTGGCAGAAATTTCTTCTAAGGCTGTTTAGGATCCAAATCTTAAAAGTGCTTGCCTTTAGTGAGCCAGAGTTGTCCTTTGATTTATATAGATATTTCACCTAATGTTTACCCACCTGATGAGCAGCTTTTCCTTTCTCAGTGTTTATTTTGCTAGCATAAATAAGATGACAGAGGGTTTTCCTTATGAGATACCTATTCCTCTGGTATGTTCCATGTTCCAGTCTGAATTCATAATCTTTTAGTATGGTGATCCATAAAGATGTGCTGATAGCTCAGGTGAGGTCTTATTAGTGTTTTGAAAAAGAGTTATTTATTCATAATTCTATTCTTTGCCTGAAAGATTGAAATGTGATAAAGATTGTTCATTTTTTTTATGGCCCCATTATTTTGGGACTCTTCCATCTTTTGATTAGTATGTCTTTGTCTTTCTCTTCCTCAGTGTCCTAGTCTGGGTTAGAACAAAACTAATTCTGTTCAATGATTTTACTTTTCAGCTAAAGCTCCTCTCAGAAACTGCACTTTCTGAAACTAGCAAGTTTTTACAGACACTGCCTGCTTCTAGCAGAGATAAGACCTAATGTTTAGATTTACTACCAGGGATTGCTATGCAAAGCAAGGTCGGTGGTAGGTCTTGTCTCACTCTGGGGGGTGCAGAATAAAAACTGCACTTACAGAGAGGAGCGGACAGGACAGGTGACCCTAAACTGACCAGCTAAGTATTCCATTCCATATATGTCATATTTAATATAAAACTGAGGCCAATTCCTTCTTTCTCCCCTCTTCTCTTGCTCTTCAATGGCCATCATCTGAGGAGAACTCTCTCTGTTTTGCCCTCAATCCTCATCCACAAGTTCCTGCATCCAGTACTAGGATCCAGCCCCTGAGCCTTGGCTCCCATCTGTTGCTGAGGCTTTCTGTGGCAGTATCAGTAGTGACAGTGACATAGTTACATGGGGGGGGGTAGAGGGTTCTGTTTGATATTGGGTTTTGTACATATTTGTGTATATTTGTATATATTTCATCTATCACTATTATTATCATTAAAGTAGTTATAATTTTCTGTTCCAATCCACAAGTCTCTCTCATTCCATATTCCTTCCCAGGGTGGGGAAGAAGAGGGGGTAACAGGCAAAGTTTGTTGTTGGTTTGGTGGTCAACCCAGCCCTGACCCTCAACACTCAGCAATTCCTACTCTAGTTACTAACTTACTACACATATACTGACTATTACTTCCCAAGGGTATGACCTTGCACTTTGATTTAGTTCCATTTCTGCCATTGCTTTCCTTGAAGTAATCCAAATTGTCTGTGATAATATTGTGATCCTTCTCTTCATTGATCCTTCTTGAGTTTGTCATCAACAAATCTTATAAGCAGGGGGTTTTTTGATACCTTCACTGAAAAAATTTAATAAATGATTATTCAGTAATTAACTTTGGAATGTCCCTCCAGTCAATCCTGTTGCTGTGTTCCCTTTAAACAATTCCTTAATGAAATCCCCTGTATATGATTTATGCTGGTTTACAAAGCCAAAATAGACTTGATCAAATTTTATCTTGATGGCCAGGCCAGGCATAAATCTATCCGGACAAACTAATGTAGTATTTATCTTTGGTAAGTTATTTTCAGTTTATTTCATCATTCATTCAGCTCTATGACTAATTACCCTTCAAATTCATTCTTTTCACTTGTTGAGAGTCTGTTTGACCTAAAGATCAATTACTTCACTCATTCTGAAAATCTTGCATTCTTTGGTTTTTACTAATATATGTGTTGACTTAACAGATTTGCTTAAAAAAGAGTTTGACACCACTGTGTGTGATTAAGTATGCAAAATTATTTTGCTATAGTTTTAACTTTTTCTGTTCTTTGCTAACCTTTGCCTTTTTTTTTTCATGTGTCTTACTCTTAACCTATGTAATCTACTAAAACTAAGACCCTTATTATTTGATTTCAGGTCAAACACAGATTATCTTTCATCTCCAGTCCATTCTCTTCTTAGCAGCAAGCTGCTGCTTTTTCTGTTCTCAATTTCTTATGAAATGGAAGGTGCTTTTTCTATTTGTTGTAGCTTTTTTTACTCATCTAGATTTTTTGCAGTTCTCATTTTATCCCTACATTCTCTGGCCACACACTGGTTTTTCTTAAGTACGCTTCCAGCATTCCATCATAGCTATTAATTTTTGTTTAAACTTTTTTTTTCCCATCAAATTAGGTCTCACTTACCTATTTGGCTTTTCCAGCTCTTAAAGTATCCATTTCCAGATTACATGGTTGGTAGAATATTTTTCTATATCACTAGGCAGAAAAATTAATGACTTTTTGCTTGCTATTTGTAGGTATTTTCCCATAGAGAACATCTGCTATGTTGCTGTACAACTGACACTAAATCTTTTTTAAATGATTGATGAGGTTTTTTCCTGTGCTTTAGTCTATCATACAATGCCAAAGGTAAAATTTGTCATTTAATCTTATTACTAGTGCAAGGGGATTAATGTCAGGTGGCACTTGTGGTGACAGTGAAAAGATTAAAAAATAATTTAATTAAAGCTGTCTACTGCATTTGATATTTGAACCATTAAAAAGAGGGATTACCTTCTTTGTAGGCCACGGTAAAAATAAGCTCAGCATAATTGTCTTATGAACCAAAGGTCTCCTTACTTCTAATACATGAAAGACTCTATTTCATAAGGATCTCTGATTAAGACACTCATTGAGAGTGTAGTTGTATTAAGCTAATGGCAAATGTAATAGTTACCTCATTTTCTGTTGAGGAACATTATAGGTTTTCTGTAAGTATATATGTAGCTAAAACATAATTCCTCTTAAATTTCCACATTTCTGTATAGTTTATATTATGTTCTTCAGCCCAAGTTATCAGAAGAGAGAAGTCAAAAATATAAATGGAAACAACTGAAAGAACCAAAATACTTCAAAAAAAAAAAAAAAAAGGATCCAGTAAAACCACTTTATTCTTTAGCAATTTACTACATCCTCACTTTACCATACCAAAAAAAAGCAGAGGTTTAAAGATTCTCTACCAGCTCTCAGACATAACATGCAGTTTTACAGCTGGGATTAATTTATTATCATTTCAATGTCTGGAAAAAGAAGAAAAGGCATCAGATCCGTACAATGGATTAGGCTCTAGATTAGTCCACTTGTTTTCCTCATACTTATGCTTCTAAAAGAGGAGTAGAAACACCCTCTTCTTTAAAAAGATGTAACCAACACAGTGGTGGTCCTGAATATAATTTAGTTTCGGATGCTTTGGGTTCTTCATAAATGCTGTGAAATCATCTTTGTGCAAGTAAACCCTTTACAATAAAGCTGACTGGGGTCTTGTGTCATGGTGTTTCTTGGTACACATGCTTATATTACTGTCTGTGAATGTTTTAATGCAGTTTAAAAAATGTTTAAAAAATTACAATATAGTGCATCTGAGAAGCTCTTAGAAATATCAAAGACATTAAAAAATGGTGTAATCAAATAGAAAACAAAATATTAGAAAATATTAGAAAAGTTAATAGATTACATTTCATTTTTGTTATATCTGTTCAGTCCCTAGTAGAAATCAGAAGGCAGTTGGAATATTAGAAATATTGGGAAGGGAGTGGAAAGTAAAGAAAAAATATTTATGGTATGATACATACATACTTGCTATTCTGTGGTATCCTAATTGCCCAGTTTTAAAAATAATATAGCAGAACTTTTAAAAGTACATTACAAGAATTACAAGAACTAGAAGACTGAGATGGCTTTTTATGTAGGAAGAGGCTGAACACAACAGACTTTTCAGCTTAGGAAAGTGAGGAAGAGAAAGCTGAATGACAAAACATTAGGGGAAAAAAAAGAGTAATTGTTCAGTTTTTAGAAAGAAAAGGAATTGAGGGATTTGAGGTTAAACTCTCAGGTCATAGATGTAAAAGAAACAAAAGTACATAATACATAACTTCAAAATTTGAAGTCATATTAACATGGATGTTTTAAGTGCCAAAAATACAAATGGATTCAAAGCAATTGATTAATTCATAGAAAATTTACCAAGAAATGCCAAATGTAATGTAGAGGAAGTCTCTAAACCACAACCTGTTGGAAAGTTATAATGTGTATGTGACAATAACATCCTGTCTGTGCCGAATTTGTCATTTCCTTTACTCCAGATTTTGCTACATATCCCCGATTTCTTCATGCAGTATAACAGTAAAACTTCCAGCAAATAATTTTGATTTTTTTTTTTTATCTATCAGATTCTAGGCTGAGTTTTCAGATAAGCATTTCAGCTACATTTCTGTCTCTTTTACCTGAACATCTGCTTCTCAGTTCTCACTAGGTGTTTTTGTTTACCATGCATTCCACCCTGATTGCCTAGTCAAGTGTATGCTTCCCTATAATTTACATGACTGAAACTTAGACGACTGTGGTAATGAGGACAAATATCAGACTTTTATTGCTGGATGCTATTTGCTCATGTTTTTAAACCAATGTGTTTAATTTGCATTTGCAGCTTCTTATGTGTCTGTTTTCTTGAAATATCCAGTATCTGAGTTTATTGGCAGGAATATTTGAGGAAATGGGGGGGGAAGGAACTAACAAAACCAAACAAAAGATGAGAAAAGATGTAAGGAAGGCAATGGGAACATCCACTTCTCGAATAGGGCAACTGATCTATGAGAGAGGATGAAAAAACTGTATAGAGTAGGAAAGCAGTATTTAGGGTAGAAAACCTAAAATGTTTTCTGTGACTCTGTTGGATAACAATGTATGTTAGTAAATGCAACTATATCAACTGGAAATACAATTCTAAAATGTTTGTGTCCTCTTTGAGGAGAAACACACAATATAACTTATGTTCAAACCCACTTTGTAGTTTCAAGCACTCTGTGTAAAATTAGCAGCATGTGCTTTTGGAAATGTTGTTAGAAGAAAAAGCAGAATGAGTAAATTACTGCCTAATTCTGACTAGTGGAAATTCAAGGGAATCGTAATGTGCTGTACCTTGCTGCACACTTGAGTTAATTTATAGCTCTATGGGAAACTAAGTGCAGACCCATATTGTACAGGTGTGGTTAAAAATCCAAATCCAAAAAAAACCAACCAAAAAGAAAGTAAAAATTACCAATCATTCTAAGTTTCCCTAATAAGCTGTCTTTGAGGATTCTGATGCTGTTTCTGAAAATTGTTTATATAAACTCTTTCAGACATCTAAACAGCTCTTATTTAAGCTACTCTTAATATTAGGAAGATGTTTCAGAATTTTATACCTCTGGTTATTAGATACTCCTTTAATTTTCAGTCTCAATATTTCAACGGCAGCCGCTTATTCTTGTAGGAATGTAGACACTGCATTTGCTTTTTCTAGCTGTTCTTCCTTCATTTTACCCTTCTCTCTCACTTCTTTTTAAAGAGTATAATAACATCAGTCTTAGTTTTGCCTGGCTCTACAGACCACACCATTTTGCTATAAATTGTAAAGGAGTTAATCCAGTCCTATGCTCAAGACAATTGCTTTTGTCTGTATGCATTTCAACTTGAAGCCATATTTTTGAGTGCAGGAGACCCAAATGCTATTTCTGATGTTCAGATGTGATATTTGAACAATATCTCACCTGTGACTTATACACAGCAATATTGATCTTTCTTACTTCTAGAAATATTTTCTCTGATAAATTCAATATCCTTTTCCAAAGCAGACTTGCACTGATGATTCATAGTCGCATAGAGTAATATCTGTGATTTGCTGTAGATGAGCACAATTTTATTGGTCCTGAAGTGCATGATATTGCACTCTGTTAGTGGTATTTTATTCCATTTTCTGTATGCCAAATCAAGTTATTCAGTTCCTCTTAATATTTCTGATCCTCTGTATTGGTGATACTTTATCAAAATCGTTTTTATTAACATCCTTCTTGTTGGGGTATTATTAGTGTAAATAATTAGAGAAAAATGGGTCCAGACTGACCCCTGAATAACCTCTTTTAACAACAGTCCTCCAGACTCAGCAGTTGACCTTTCAGCACAACTTATTTCCTTTTCCATTTAACCAGAAATCTCTGTTCTGTTAGGTTAAGGATTAACATTGAGCTATATGACTGTCAAATTAAACTAAGTGTGCACTTAGGGATTTTTATAGAACTTAACAGTTACTTAAGTATATGCTTCCAGTGTAAAACAATAGCATCAATGAATCTGAGTTTATTTCTAGTATTAATATTAGGTGGAATAAGAAGAGAAGGTAAGGTGAGTTATGACAAAAGTATGGAACTATAGGTGGCAGTGATCACATGACCCTGACTTTCACACTCAGACAGGTAAAACTGAGTGATCTGCTGTTACTGCAGAGCTGAGAAGCACGTTCCACCCACACATTTTAGTCATACTTAAAGAAAATTAATTTCTGAACTTTGTCAGCTGGGTTATTAAAGGTTCCTGTTTCTACAACACTAGTAAAAGTTTATTTTCTAAATGTTGTGCAGTGTATTGATTAGTTCTGAAAGAGCAATTATTTTATTACCTAGAATAGAAGGAAGTCTTTTGAGCTTAATGTTTTCTACAGTTGCTCTTTTCTTTAAGTCCATTGAGATTGATATGTTTTACTTGCCCTCTCCATTAATGTTTGACTGTGTTGTATTGCTGCATTTCAGGTATATAAAAATAGGTAATATAAGTCACTATAATTACATACACATCATAGAAAAGAGGGAAGAAGATGGTCTGCAGGTAATAAGCCTTTCAGTAAGATGTGGTAACAGTCATCTAATTCTATCTACAAGTGTGTGTCTGTACCAGGCAAGGTGTCTTATGTGGAGTCACACTGAACCCATGTTTAATTTGCTTGTAGAAAGAGTAAATGAACTTACACTGTTCTATCACTCACAGAAGGCAGCTGAACATTTGGATACACTAAAAAAAAGTGCATTAATTGCAAAAGGAGGTTGCTGTTTAGAATGTAAAACTCAAAAGAACACTGGTATTAAGCCAACTTCATCTAGATCAATATCCCTCATCTGACTGTAGCCAAAAAGCAGTTGTAAAGGGGAAAGTACTAGAAGTAAGGAAGTACCATCATGCTTTCCCCAAATATTCTGTCATCCTGCTCCATAATTTTGTTGACCCTTTTTTTGGTAATATATCGGTGATCAATTTGTATTCTTTTGTTTGTTTAATGGATGTACCACACTTGAAACACACTGACAGCATGAGATACTCTGAAGTTAGTTTCCTGTGAAAACTTCTTTTGAAAGTCAGGAGCTGACATTCCAAAATAAGCTCTTCTGCAAGGTATGACAAGACTAAATATAACAGCAAGAGAAATGCACTGTTTGCTCTATTAATCCTGGCTATGTGGAGTGTCTTCGGAGTCTAATGTTGATCATCACGGAGTATTTTGCTAAAGAAGACCTATAGGAAAAAAAAATCAAGGGAATGTATGATAGAAATCTCATGCAGTGCAGGAAAATCACTTTATAATACTATTCATAAATTCCAGTAGTTTCATGTTGTGAAGTTGAAAGTAAGTGAAGGTGGCAACCAGGGTTGTATGGATAGTCTTGACTCAAGCTCTCAGATCTTGATATTAGAATGTATAACAGTGCTATTCTCACTGAGTCTGAATTAGATTAATTTTCTTTCAACCTAAATGAATGGTTTTCTTTTAGTAACAAAGATCTACAAGGCTAAGGCTGAAATTCTAAAAAGAAACCTAATTTTAACTTAGGGAAACTAACTTCCTAGTGACGCAGATAGTATTTTGACTTTTGAAAGAGTTCCAGTTTTTATATTTTTCTAAGGTTGTCTGTATCTATATACTTTTATAATAATTATTATGAAAAAACCCTTGACATTAGTTCAGAATTTTTGATCCATTCCTTTAAAGCCAGAACAGTAGGAAAGGATTTCTTTTTTGTGCCTATTTCTTCAGCTTTTCCAGAACCATTCTACAAATTTCCTGAAATGATGAAGCAAAAAGAACAGTGGCACCAGAAATGAACTTTAGGTTGTCACTTCCTTTCATGGTTACTGTCACTTTCTGTCCTTACTCAAGCTTTCTGGAGGTCAGCTTGATTCTGCTCTGGAGAAAGAGTAATTATTGCTATCTTAATTAGGCTTTTTAGATAAATTGTGAGTTCATTCTTAATCTCAAAATATGCCTTACTTTTCTCAGGCTGGGTAAGGTAGCAGTTTCTAGGTTTTGAGTAGCTGAAGATAAAGTACTTCTTAATGCAGTCCTAGATTTTGGGGTATTTTCTCCCCTGTTGGTAAGATAAAGCCTATTAGTTAAACACCAGTAGCCAGAATCAAATCTACTTCTGTTTCAAGACTACATATGTATTCCGATACTGATGAATCTGCATTACTTGAATGCAGAATCATAGAATGGTTTGGGTTTGGAGGGACCTTAAAGATCACATAGTTTCAACTCCTCTGCCACAGGCAGGAATGCCAGCCACTAGACCAGGCTGCCCAGACTCCCATCCAACCTGCCCTTGAACACCTACAGGAACGTCAATGAATTTGTCCTCAGAAGGCTACCAAAAAAATGTAAGCATGCTTCCAATGCTTTGAGAAGAAAAATGTGTAGTTTTGAGAAATTATGACAAAATGGTAGAGGTTGGGACAGGACCAGAATCCTAGACCAAGTACAGGATTCTCATGTGCTTAGTTTGCCTTCTACTTCAGGGGTAGAGACAACAGTGTATATATACCCCATGCTTCTGTCTATTGAGAACGGTTTGAGATCTGAGTTGTTACTGTGTATCTCTTATGTTTTCTAATATGAGTTTTAACACTTTGGCATGCAGTCTCCAAGTCCAGAAACTTAAAAGCTAAGCAGGAAAGATTATGCTGTCTCATGAATAACAAATGAAGTGTGGCAGGGAAGCACATTATCTTTTAAATTACACGTAACTAATTTGTTAATTACAGTCAGAAACAATGCTGCTACCTTGGTTAAAATCCCCAAATAAATCTGGGATTTGCAGCCAAAGTTCAGTACATGACATTGGTAAACATCCGACTGAGACACAAATCCAGCAGGATTTGGCCCAGAATTTAAGTAGAACTTCCTTGTTTCCCAGCCTGTTTGCAATAGCTGTTAGCAATTATATTATGTTAACTCCTACAGTCCATCCCAGAACTGTTGTCCTGATCTGTGTTGGAACAGAACTAATTCTGTTCAGTGATTTTACTTTTCAGCTAAAGCTCCTCTCAGAAACTGCACTTTCTGAAACTAACAAGTTTTTACAGACATTGCCTGCTTCTAGCAGAGGTAAAACCTAATGTTTAGATTTACTGCCAGGGATTGGTAGGCAAAGCAAGGTCACTGCTAAGTCTTCTGTCTGACGCTGGGGGGAGCAGAATAAAAACTGCACTTACAGAGAGGAGCAGACAGGACAGGTGACCCTAAACTGACCAGCTAAGTATAAGAGGGAAAATCTGTCGCTGGTTTGGTGGTTGGTCCAGCCCTGAGCCTTGACAGCTTTTGGTGCCAGACATGGGACACCTAGAGTTTTGATAAATTACCCAAAATCAAATTCCAGCTCATTCAGTTAAGAAAGTATCAGATCTTTTGCTCCAAGATTCTTTAAGGATTGGAAATAAAAACAAACTGCTTACGTTGTGAGAAGATAGGTGCTTTAGATGGGTACAGATGTTGCTTTGATAAACCTGTTGGCCCAGTTTGGTAGTATAAGGTTTAATCATTTTTATCCTGTTTTCACCCTTCTTGGATAATTCTTCTCCCCTTTGAGACTACAGAACAATGCTTTTGTGATCTATCTATTAAAGAATCATATAGAAAGAGGAGACTGGGCATGAGAACCTTCTTTTGACCCTCCTCTATTGATTTAATTCGCTCACACATATGGCATATGAACACATTAGAATAAACACAACCTGCAATGATCATCAATATTCAGTCTTAGTGCCTGCATAAACTAAGAAGTCTAATGTTTTGCAATTCCAATATTGAGTAAACTGAATTTTTTTTTCTGATTAAGAAAAACCCCCAGGAAGATTAAATTTCTTCATTACAGGAGATAATTGCCACAAAACCCCCACAGATTCCAAATCTGTGTAGAATTCTTTTCTTTAAAACAATTTATTTTCTGTCATGGAATAAATGAATGTAAATGTGCTTACTGATTTAAGTGAAAAGTGAAAATAAGTTCATTTGGACTGCTAGCTCCTACAAATGAAACAATAAAAATGAAACAATAAAAGCATGATTCTACTTCATATTAAATCATTACTGAAAGAAAAGCTGTTATGAGAACATACAGAGGACAGCTACTTCAAGAGTTATATAATGAGATAGACAACAGTTTATTTAGGCAGGATTTTCTCATGTATTGGGAACCATGGCCAAGATAAACATGAATTTTCTTCACAGGGCAGATCTAAATTTATTTCCTTTCCATCCAGGGATTAAAAAAGGTTTTCTGCCTTGGAGTTTATTGATGTTTCAAAATGGGAAAAAGATTTATACCATATGAATTCTAATCTTATGTAGACAATTGAGAAAGTTATACAAGACTTAATGTCAACCAGAATCACCTTCTTTTCCAATGCCAAATACTAGACAAAAACCCTGAACATATTTTCTGGAATAGAGTGAATAAAAGTTGTTACTTTTGGTTAATGTGAATTAGATGATCTGGCTTTTAAATTTCCTAATGACCTGGTTTTGATTTGAGAAAAAAAACCCATGCTGATTTATATTTTGTTTATATTTTATGTTTTGTTTCTGACATCCAACTTGAATGTTGTTGTGCTGTTTAGCTACTGACCATGTTTCAGTGTGTTCCCATGTAGAAGAGCATTATTTCTAATTAAAAATGGTGTTCTGGAATTATTATAAAACTTGAAATGCTTTCTTGTAAGTACTGCCAACAGTGCCTACAGCCTAGGTCTTTTGTATTTTAGGCTGAGAAACCAGAAAAAACCAAACAGGTATTTCAGGATGGCCACAGAAGAAAAGGTTTTCAGATATTTAATAATTTTGTTTCTGTAGAAGAGATGGTATTTGTGGTGCACTCTTTGTCTGTCAGAAACAACCCCTCTGAATTTAAGTATCCTTTTGTAGATTCAGATGTGAATGTGTAGTTTTATTGCACAATTTACCAAATGGTAAGATGGTTCCAGCTGAAAATCTTTTTAGAAGGTTTTTTTGGGTATTATCATTAATTACCTGAAGTAGGTGGGGGAGAGGGGAAAGAAAAGGCTGTATGAAGGCAAATTAAAAAAGAAAAATTATTGCTTAAGGTCAAATGGGGCAGCTAAACAAAAAAATAAACCTAAAAGGTTAAGCAAAGTAAGTATTCTTTTTGGAGTAAAGGAAAGAATCAGGAATTTCATAACCTGCAGGATAAATGGTAAGAACACAAGAACTGAAAACACTGGCTATATTGTTTAGGTGCCTCAGGGTATGCTGACTTAACTTACTAACACCTGAAGGGGTTTCCCATCATGTAACTATAGCAAAGAGATAAGGGGAACTTGGCTTCCTGATATGGCACATCAGAATGAAACACTTGACTCTGTGGATTGGAGAGGTGCCATAAGGAGAAAAAAGATAAAGGAATGAATCTTTTTTGCTTCTGTTGTGTGGTTTTAGTTGCTAGATCACAGTTCCTGCATGAATGTTGTTTGGTAAAGCAAATGAGAGCTTAAAGTGTAAGCTGCATACCACAGCTCAACTCTTAAGTTTTAGAGTAGCTTTTCCTCTCCTAAAAAACTTGTGAACACTCATTATGAAAACATTCAAGTGATTACCTGACTTGTCTTTAGGCCTTTAAAGTGTATTGTACAGACAGTGCTAACTATCTTTGAGAACCTATTGATCACATTCAGAGTACCTTACACTTGTCTCTCAAGCTATGCTATTTGTTTAAAGTCCAACTCAGATTCAGTCACCAAAATACATGGCCTAGTTTTTAGAAGACTCTGTTTGCTCTTGGTTTTGTAACCTGAAGCCAAGTGTTCATGACAACTCTCATATGCTGGCACACAACATAAGCTTTTAGTAACCGCTGGTTCTTTCCCTAATGTGGTAGCAAAGAGGGAAATAGTTGGGCTTAATTTGAAAGTCTGTCTGTGTATGATAATACTGCCTATTGAATTCTTTTGATAATAAACCTTCACTTCAGTGTCTAAATGAGCTGTGAATTCTTTTGAAAATGTGAAATACTGATGTTATCTTTAATTAAAGTGTGTAACACTTCTATTGAATTTGCCTCAGATAACTTCCACACTTAGACAGCAGTGAATAATTGACTTGTGACAAAAGACTTCACAATGAATCCTTTGACTATTAAGGAAGGTGAAATGCTAGAGCAGTAAGTTGTAGAATATTGTGGTAAAGTGAGAGCATGCCATTTCACAAGTAAATGACTGAGCATAGGACAATTTTACTGGCAGTTTTTATCTGAGAAGTTTTTTCAACAGTGCACTGAAATGGCTGGAAGGCTTCTAGTGCTCTGGAAATCATAATTTGTTAAGCTCAATGTAATACCAAAAGCTGAAGCATCACTGAGAAGATCTATAGTTCATGGAGGTTTTTTGTGTTTCTCTCAAGAATTGAAGTACCACTCCTTCACGTATGAGGTCCCTTTGTATAACTTTGGTAGGTGTGCATTTTATTGTGACTGAAACTGTGGTATTGACACTGAGCAGAGATAAACACCATGCTTAATTTTGTACTTTTAAAAGCTGGTTTTAGTTGTCTAAAGTACACACTTTGGTCCATATAATCTTTTCAAGTGATACAGACACCATCTGACTATGGGTCTTGAAGAGATGAAGTACTTAGACATTTGCCACCTGTTTTCCTGTTTACTTGGTGAGGTTTAAGCTCCCTTGTATTGCCCATCCTTTGATTAGATTTGGAAAGTCTGTAGCAGAGTAATGAGACCTATATCCAGTCAGTCCTGTCATCTCTGTACTGTTTGTCCAAGAAGACACCCAGGTAGAACCATTTATCTACACAGCAATTAAGAAATGGTTTTGGTATAAATAACAGCTCATTTGTGTAGGAGTTGGGAAATTGTATTTACATTTCCTAGACTAATGATGCCACTTTAAAGATTTGTGCTTTAGGAAGAAATTGTGTATAAATCTAAAAAATCTGTGTCCCTCAAATATCAAATGAATTAAGAGAGTCTAACTGTGTATAACCATTTGCTGTGCAGATAGATATTTGATTCTAGATATAAAACATTAGCATAATCCTGTGCAGATCATATTTGGCAGTCAATTTCCATAGTACATGGCTAGAAAAACGTTTAGCAAGGGCATATAAATCAGCTTTGTAGTTTTCTGCTACTTTAAGTAAAATTTCATTAAATTCAATCTGGATTTTTAAGTACCAGTGTGACTAACAGTTATTCACAAGCAAAGTTTGACAAGATTTGGTATAAAATTTGTCCTTAATCTATGTCATGTAAGTACACAGTGATGTTAGAAGTTTTTTCCTTGGTCTACAGTATCCACTGGAAATCGCAGACTTTATAATAATATGAAAGGTAATATAGATTACATAGCATATTTTAAATAACAACTGTAACGGTAGAAGACAAAACAGCCTAAATTTTTCATCCATACTTGCTTTTCTTTTTCCCAAATGAAAAATCCTGTAGAGCTTTTCTTCTTGCAAGACAGTGACAGATACTATAATACAGATAAAATGTTTACACAAAATGACTTCCTTATCAAAAGCACAGGCATTTATGAAGTCAGAATCTTAAGATCTGTGCTGCCCCTGGCTCTAAACCTTCTCAGTGATTTTCTTCAACTCTTTTGCTTTTAGAAGACCACCTGATGGCTATGAAGAGCTATTTTCTTTCCTTAATTCTTAAGGAGTATTCATTATGCCATGCATATTTCTGTTTACTGCCATGCCAGGCGTACTACTCTTTTAGAGAAAAGCCTTATGTTCCTTGTTTGTTTAGCTCTTATTTAAATATCAGGAAAAAAGTTAAAATGTTGCCTTCTATTTTTTCTGCACTGTTGAATTAAGGTTTATGTTATCTTACTAAATAACAAGCTCAGGACAAAATTTTCCTTCATTGATTCCTCCCAGACTAATTTTATGTTGTATAGTCTGTAGTGCAGGCTTAGTATAGTGGATTTGGTTGAGATCAAGTTCCTGGGAAAAACCTGTGCATCAGAACATTCTTCATGGTTTGTCTACAGTTTTATTTATCTACTGGAATGCTTAAAGTGATAGTCCCACTGAGGCAAGTGTTACTCAGTGATGGAATAAGGTACTACTCTATTTAATGAGGTCAGAAACTAACCTTTACTAGAAAGGTTTGGAAAAAAGCATCCTTTTCTCAGTTAATTCCTTATGGTAGAAGACTTAGTGTTGTCAGATGCTTGGTTCCTGCAAACAACTTTTGCATCATCTGGTACCATTAAAATTAATGGAAATTGTCTCCAATATAGAAGGTCTATTGGATTCTTCCTATGTCATGTGGAAGCACTGTTATTTTTGAAGAAATTTTAGAGTTTTTTTAGAAGGAGACTTTGAACCATCCCTGGAGGTTTTTAAGAAGAGGATAGATGTGTTTGTTCAGGGGATGATTTAGGGGTAAGAGTAGTGTAGGGCTATCGGTTGGACTAGATGATCTTGAGGGTCCTTTCCAACCGTAATGATTCTGTGAACCATATTTCCTGTATGAATTTCAGTTTCTTACAGTAATTTCTATAAATTTCCATTGATTTACTACCTCTTCCTTAAGATCCTTTCAAAGAAATTCCTTCCCAGTACCAGTGTTTTCCTGGCCAATGGGAAGAAAAAAATATGCTTGTATTCAAATGAGTAAAACTACAGCTTATTTTATTAAACATTTTAATCTATAGTCTGCTTTTCTCAAATAGCTGACCAAGGCCATTCTTGACAGGCTAAAAAGCTTTTTTTGGAAGTCTTAAATAGCTACTGTATTTGTAGATATTTGAATATGAAGATCATTTGCAGAAGCCAAAAGTGAACTAGGCTATACAGGAGATAGAATCCCCTTTCTGCCACACAGTTAATCTTAATAATATTTGTTCTACAATGAAGAACAAATAGCTACTTCATACAGTATTACTGTCAAGGTTGCCTTTCTGTGGAAAACTACAGACTTTTTAGCATTAAACTACATATATCAGTGCTCTATTCAGTTTTTATCTTCATTACAAGTATTCAAATTGCTTTGCCACTCAGCTTTTATTCACAGAACAGTATAGAGGCATAAAGTAGTGCTTTATTTATGTTCTTTCATACTCTCTTCTTTCCTTCCCCTTGACCTCAGATCTCCTCCTGGGAGGAGGACAAAACCATCTAAAATGGAAGTTAGATCTCCCCCAAAATATGATGCAGAAATTCATGACCATCAGATGACCATCAGATCAGATACAGCTTAAAAAGGAACCCCCTAATGTGGAAGGAAATGCTTGCATGCTTTCACTTTTATTCTAGCTTGGTCACATAACTGTGCAAAGAAATAACCTCAAAAAATAATGGTCCAATGCATGGGAACAGTGTATTCCCCATGCCTGTTGAATTTGCAAGTGGAAAAGATGAAGACTTATTTCCATATGATTTTCAGTACAGTTCACTGAACAGGACTTTATAGCACATAGAAAGCAATCTGGTCCCCCAAGTTAAATTTGACAGATATATCTAATGAAGACCTCAGTCTTTGTCCATGTGTAACAGTAATGGAAAGAACAGCTAGAACTTCTGCATGGGTGATTTATGTGTATTTTATATACTTTTTCTAGGGAGAGAAGTGTGAGCTCTCTTTACGATGACATTTTTCCTAATTTTTCTAAGTTTTTAAAGGACTTTTTATTTTGAAGTGAATTACATATTGGGGTGGTTATAATCTGATTTACTGGACACCAAAAGACTTATGCAGCTACAGAAAGCTAGTGATTTTATCTAGGCCCTATGTGGATACACTAAGCTGCTAAATTATTATCAAGTCTTGCTTAGTCAACCTGACTTGGAGGTAGATGTTTAGTTATTTGCTGTAAAGATACTTAATTTTGTAGTGTGATAAATAGTTGTATGAATTAGGAATAATTCTGTTGAAGATTACAGGATTTTTACAGTAAAAATTATCAAAGGAATAGAATCTTGAGAGATTTTTACCTGCAAAAATTGGATTCTGAAGTAATTACAGCATAACTGGTTAGGGAGATTAAATTATTTTGACTCTGAAATAAGTAATAGCATAAAATGAAGCTAAAGCTAAAAGGTGCCAGCCAAGAAATCACTTCAATGAGTAGGACCTGAAGTTCAGGTATGCTGTGGTTTTACTCTAATGCATTAGTATGTAACTGCTTTTAATTTAGTAGATAAATATGCACAAGGAGAAATAATTTGAAATGTAGCTCATAGTATAGAGACTTTTTGGTTTTCCTGTGCTGTACTATTACTCTTTCCAGTATTTCTCATTTCAACAGTCATCAGAAAGCCAGAACAGTCAAAAGTCAGAAGATGAAATTGTTCATGAATTATTCTGTTGATCATTAAAAGTTTCTTTTAGTAAAAAAAGTATATGACATGTCTTTTTCCCTCTTGCTTGCATGATAGTCAGTTTTCAGAAGTTGTGGGCAGAAACACTTTCACTAGCACTATATCAGCTAATACACCCCTTCACCCAACCATGTTTGTGGAACAATTATTGGATGCTTTTTCCTCTTACATCCCAGAGTTCTAGGCAGCAAGGTATGTACAAGATCTGATTGCACAAAGGATTCATGGCATTAATCAGATTTTTTGGCAAGTATTTTCTAGTTAGACAAAAAATTTGCATTCTGTTAACAAAGAACATGAAAACAAAAACCAAATTACTGCTTTACAATAACTGTGTAGAAGCAGAAGAGTGAATTCTTTTTAATTTCATAGTAGCTGCTTGGGCTGCTACTTAAAATGCCATGTAGTTAGCAGTTGCATTTTTTTCAGCTTATTTACTGTACTTAATGAATTCAAAGTGGTTTTACAGTCTTACACATCAGTGTTCTTGCTTATTAGTGATGTCAGGATTTCTAACATCTAAATTAGTAGCAGATTTTTCTTGTTAATTGAATCATAAATGTGCTCCTTTCAGTTGTTGTCTTTGCATTTTCCATTAATTTAGGTGTCTGCTTATTTTAATATACATGTATTTATCCCACTTCCCAGCTCAGATACTTTTTTTGCATGGGATTGAGAATTGCAGTGAATTGCTTTCACCTCTTTTGACTTTCACTGTAAATTTCATTTATATTTACTTGTCAAACAAGCTGAATAATTTTACAGATATCCTCCAGAAAGTCTTAATTGGTGGAAATGTCTGTTAAAATTGTTGGCTAGCACTGGAGTGTCCCCTGATATGTCACTCTGTAAGACACCAAGACCGATAGGAGCTATTTTTGTGACAATGATATACTTGCTGTCAACTCTTCACACATTTCAGTGGAAACCTCTCAGCAAACAATGTAACTTATCTATTGCAACTGAATTTACCTGTAAAAATAATTAGCAAGTAAAATTTTCACTGTTTTTCAGTGAGGATACTTTTGGTCAACTCCTGTGAGGTTTTGTATCTCCTGCTAACCAAAAGAGATATTAAAGAAGCTGTTCCCTGCAAGAAGATTTGTCAAGTTTCATAACTTGGCTACCGATTTCTAACTTAGGTGAAAAAAAATAGTCCTTGATGTTTTTGTCTAGCAGCCTCCTACACTGGCAAGTATGTGCAGTCAAGCTTTTCTGATATCTCAGGGAGCCCAAGTATTCCTTTCTGTGTTACTGTGAATGAGTAATTGTTGTTTGTGAAGTAAGAAATGGAATGTCAAATATAAGACTGCAGCCCCTTCTGCTGCTCAAGGGCCTCAATTTGTTGCCCTCTGGAAAAGAACATCAGCCCCAAAAGTGTAAGGGAAGTGCAGGAGAACTTCACCTTTGCACAAACTATCAATATCAGTATCAATTGATATTGAATTTACTTATGTTTATTTTGAATGTATTTTTATGTTTTTTACTGGCTAGTTCTTCCCTTATGTGGCTCTATCTCTCTGCTGCTCTTATGGTAAATATTGTGGGCATTTGCTTATTACAGCTCTGAAAAGCAGGAGTCAAACTTGAGTTTTGGTATTTAATTGTTTTGGAAAAAGTCATACTAATCATAGACAGAAGTAGTAGAATTTACCAGAGCTGATCAGAGGAATAAAATCTTTTATGTAATGTATAGTACAACAAATGTTTAAATTTTATGTAAATTGTAAATTTGATTGTAGGAACCGGCTAATAATAATGGTTAAGTAGTTTCATGTCAAGATTGTTAAGCAAAAATTAGAAATCTTCTGCTCAACAAAAATAATTCAGTGACCTTTTAAAAAAATTGTCCCTTACCTAATTTACACAAGTTGGTCAAGGGAAAAAACCAGTCAGTTTTCTTAAAGAATAATTTTGTCAAAATGTCATTCAGAAATCTTATTTTGTGATGATTTTAGAACTACTAACATAAAAATATGCTACTTAAATCCACCCTTAAAACTAGGTCTTGTGTTAAATTAAACTTTTACTTTGTATTTATGTTTTATCTTGAGTATTATATTTTATACTTGGAGTATTATGTGGTGAAGTAAAATAAGAAAACATTGTGGGAAATTTAACTTTTGAGAAGTACCATTCTAAAAGTAAGATTTAAACATAAACGTTTTGGCTATTCTGTGTATTTCTACATCTCCAAAACAGAGGTTATGAACTGTTATAAACCCATCGGCAGCCACTTATGACACAGTTGATTTTTTAAATTTTCACTCGAGTTGCTCATACTTTCATTCCAACTTTTCACTCTTCAAATTCACTGATTTTATAGTATTTAGATATGTAAATTCAAATGCTCAAAATAACAACTTTTAAACATATTAAGAAAACCCTTAATAGAATAAAATAAAATGTTGTAGTGTAGTTCTGGAAAATTGCATTACTGTGGATCTAAGCACATAACCTAATAAGCCTTTGGAAGCAGTCTGAGTTCTATTGCTGGAGAGAGAAGGGAAAAAAAAATACTGCAGCAAATGTGAGCTGATTTTGAATCATAGAATTATCTGGGTTGGAAGAGACTCCAAGATCGAGTCCAACCCTTAATCCAGCACTATCATGATTACTAGATCATGGCACTAAGTGCCACGTCCAGTCTTATTTTAAAAACCTCCAGGGATGGTGAATCCACCACCTCTCTGGGCAGGCCATTCCAATGCCTGAAGACAAAGGTCTTTTGATACAAAATTCTGGCGGGTATGGAATGATAAATTATTTGTCTGTCTCCTGATATATGCATATCTCCTGCTCTACAGAAAAACCTTCGGTCTAGGAACAAGCAGGAAGGTTCAGTATTTGAAGCAGAGAGAAGAAACAAGACTAGCTGAACTTGATTTGTGGTGCTTGTTATGCACTCCTGATATGCTTGCCCTAAAGCTAAAGCAAAATTCCATTGACACTAACAGCATTCGGTCAGTAACAGCCCACAACGCAAAAGGTGCTGAGTACAAGACATCAGTTGTTAACTGTTCTTTAAATCGGTTCATGGTGTTATGCACTTCTGGTACTTTTTGCAGGGCTTTTGTTGTGCAAATAGCATAATTAAAGCTATTAGCATCTTTCAGAGCTAATTTTTCAGAAAAAGGCAAACTCTCATGACCGTATTTCATGACAAACATGTTCTTTTTCTAAACTGGATCTACAGCTTACCAAAAAGTGAGATGAAATTTCCAGAAATACATGTTTAAAACAGATAAATAAACCCATGCACACACACAAATCCAACCTTTGTCTTCTCTCCACAGGAATGATTTTACCTGTAATGTGGATTTTTACAAATGGATATCCCTGCATGCTCAGTGTTCAGTGTCTTTTGTCACTTAATGTATTATAGATAGGATTAGTGCCTTTCGTTGGGGAAGAATGTAAGAGGTATCTTTTCTTAAACTTGGTGCCACCCAGCTGAGAACCTCTTTTGTTTACATCCAGTTGTTTTGCTCTTCTAGACTTCTTTTTCTTTTTTAATGAAGAAATTTTATATAATCAGATGTCTTAAAAAGTAATTGACAGTACTTCAAGAAAATAGACTTGTTACTTTTTGTCATATACTTGGCTGGATCAAAACCTATCATTTAGGATTGCTAGAGTATGAAGCAACATGGAAATGTGAATAGCAGAATGATTAAGCTGTCTCCTGTGCCAGGCAAAAATATTGTTGTTGTTGTTTTTCTGATATTTATACAGCTCCTGCAGCATTTTATTCTGTCAAGCTTTATGAAAAGTACAACATTTTGAAAATACTTGTACCCCAACAAATGAAAAGATTTAAGAATATTTGTTTATATAAGCTCTGGAGGAAATGTTTGTTCCAAAGCAGCCCTGCTGCTTCTTGTTCTCTTTTGTGAAAAGAGTTGTGATACTATTAAGATTTCTTTCTGGTAAATCATCACCTTTTAAAGGACCCAGATATATAATTACTATGCTTCGACTATGAATGTCCTCTTTGATAAGAGAGTAATGGACAAATTGGTCACTGTTTTTTCAACTTGAAGTAATAAGTGCAGCCAAGGAAGGTGTCCAAGGGGCTTTCAGAATTGCCTGCTATACATAGGATAGAACCTCAATAAGAGCACTTTCCTGAAGCAAGAATCTGCACCTGCTCAGATTTTTAGAACAACTCTTGAAGCATTGCTAATATTTTCAGATTTCCTTAACGTGCCTGCAGAGAATGACAATTTTGATTTGTATTCTTTTGGTTTAATATTGCTTGCAGCTGCACTCTGAACAATTACTTTTCTTACATGTTTAAACTGCAAAAAAAGCAACTGCAACAGAAGCACCAAGCCATTTGGCTGTGGAAGGAAGGAAGGTGAAGAAGGTAAACCTCAGTACATCAAGAGCAACATCTTCGAGAAACTAAACTGAGTTACTGCAGAATTTTTTCTTCTTGCTCTTGAAAGTGCTACTTTGCTGTGGAGTAAAGTACAGCTAAATCTAACATCCATTCAACAGCATGTTGCATCATCTTAGTCTATTATTTCTCAAACTGTTACCTAGAAAACCACCGGAAAATGCAGTGATTTGGAAAGGGTATAGCTGTCAGTCAGAATTCTTTTCTCAGGTCCATTCCATAGTTAGGAACTGAGTATGGAGGAAAGATACATTCAATAGAAAAGGCCTTCCTATGACTCTCTTGCACTGTACAGGCCACAAATTAAGATCTGAGAGCAGTATTTTACTGTTAGGGCAATATCTTGTTGTAAGCTTTGGAAACTCAGGCTGCACAGTAGCCTGTGAAGTGGTCTTGCAGGAAACAAAACATGTTTCCAAAAAACATCTGTCTGGGCTTTAGCTGGAGTCCTCACAGAATGTTTTGTTTAGGTAGAACAGATTTTTCTGAAGAAAGCAACCTTACTGGTCATACACTTGAGTCACACAACCCTATACAATACTACAGGCTAGGAATAGAGTGGCTGCAATGCTGCCCAGCTGAAAAGGACTTGGGGGTGCTCTCTGCCCAAACACTCCCTTTTCATAGCAGACCAATATTATGTTCTGCTTATGCCTACTGGAGGAATTCCCGCTGTCCTGCTCTGACACGAGATACTCCATCAGTGAGTCTCTGGACCTAAAATATTTAAGTGTTTACAGCACTATCTTTCTAACCATGCCACAGAGTATTTCCAGGCCAAAACTTTTCATGCGCAACCATTCTTCATTGCACCTAGTGCAAGACAGGCACTCCAAATCAATTGCCATTTTCCTAGTGACAAAGAAAATAAGACAAAATTGGTTTAACAAAGCAGTTCACTCTGAGGATCCACAGACTCTTCAGACCACTCAAAGGTGCACATTCCAGCTCTGCAATGTGGACAGTGTGTTGACACATCATTCTGCTTTAGAACTTTCAGAAGAAAATATCTTTGAAACACAGAAGATGTGCCTTTCCTTCCCATCATATCCACTTTTTCAGCCACGAATGCTTTGAGCTGTATTGTATGGCTCTATCCCTGTGAGTGTCTACTTAACGCTAACGAACCTGTCCTCTCTCATCTTTCAGAACATCTTTAGAGTTACTCTCTGTCAAAGCTTACCTTCACAGTACTTTAGTTAAAGGTCACTGTTTTTCTTCCTTTTGCTATTTTCTAATACCTCACTAATTTTCATGAACACTTAATGTGGGTCACTGTGGCTTTAAGTGGTGCTTTTTCCATTTTCTTGTTTTCCCTCTCTGTGTTTGAGTGTGTTTTTGTGCTGTTTTTCTCATCCTTCATGCTGAAGTGCTGTATGATTACTCTGAGTCCAGATAGATAAAAACACATTCTTTGATATAAGAAGAACATTCTATCCAGTGCACTCGACTGGAATTACTGGACGTGTCACTTGTCTGCTAAGTAGATGTTAGTGCCACTTTCTGTCTGCACAGTTGTATGCTCTCGAAGTTGAAACAAAGTATGAATAATTCTGTCTTAATTAGGTTGCTGTGATTTTCAGTCAAATCTGTCAAAGTCATTGAAACATCTCAATTAACTGTAGAAATTTGGTCTTGGAAAAGGAAAGACAGTCATATTTCCTTGCTCTTCTGGGGATCATGCCTAGCATACGGTATTAAAGCAACTATCTGGTAATAAAAGTGTTATGAGAAAATAGATTTCAATTCCTGAACCTTCTGTAGATTAAGTCCATATGGCTACTCTTAGAAATTCTTCTCGATGAAGGTGAGGCTGTGTAGTGGATAGTTACTGATTAGTTATAATCAGTTTGTCTTCCAAATTTGGAATCTTTCTTTGTAGCTGAGGTTCTGTCCAAGGAGGTGTTATAAAATTTATTTCAGAGAAAATTATCTCCTTTTATTCAAATTTAGAAAGATAAAGTCCATAAAAGATAGAAAGATAACAAGTAGGAAGATTACTTACAACACGTGTTGGGTGCCCTAGTTGCCTGATGATCCCAAAAGCACACCGTTCAATCAAATTTCCCTCCTTTTAAAGGGTTCCCAAGTACCACCCACTCCTCTTATCAGAAGGGGCATTTCCCCTACTCTTGTTGGCTATTTTGTGTTGAGAGACAGGGCCCTGACCAAAATGGCAGCCTCCATGGCTGACCACATGGCAGGGGGTTTGCTTTATTTACATATATTTCACAATCCCTTCATTCCCGGCCGCATGTTCCCTGATACTTGTCCAGACATGTCCAAGCATCTTACAACTCCACGGTACGCCTATAGGTCAGTAGAAGGAAGCCCCTTTGCATGCACCCCCTTATACTGGTGACCCCTGTTTGATCCCCTTGCTTGTAACAAAACAGAGAGTTTATTCCTCACAGAGGTATTGTAACTGGTTTCCATTGCTCAATTGGTAGCTCATCTCTTTTTCTTTTCAAAATAAAGGTAAATGATTTCTTGCAATAAAAACTGAGTTGGCTTTAAAAATTCTGTCCAGGTTTGATTGGCTTGACTGTGGGCCAAATTTCTTATTATTTTTTCCACCAATAATTATAGTTCCTAGCCATAAACACTAGTGGGGCTTTTTTAGGATTGCTAGTATTATTTTTTTTTTTTTCAGTAAAAAGTGTATCTTCACAAATATATAAGGAGCTAAACCAGAAGTAGTGTTTCTGGTAAGTACATTAGTTCTGTCAAATTTGTCTTGCACTCTTGGATGTTAACTGAAATGATCCACTAAGGCTATAGAAATTATCTAACATGACCTCATTTAATCTGCTTCTGATCTGTGGACATCACATATCCACAGCCTCCTGCTGTTCATTCTACTGCTTCTAACCCCAGAATCTCTTGCTCTGTTAACCCTTTGCCTCCTTCCATCCAAAATGTGACTGAGCTTGAAACCCAAAATGAACTCAGGAATTAATTTTTAAAATCTTTATTAAAGGAAGAAAACTCATTGCAATAATTTCAGATTTACACTGGAAATTGCACTCTATCATCTCATGTGTTTGAAGAATGATTGTTACTGTTCAGTAAAGCCCCAAATGCTTACGCAAAGTGGGAATATTTTTACCTTGAAGCTTATCCTCTCCTCTTCTTCTCTCAAAAAACTCCAAGTTTTGTACATTTCTAATTCTAAGGGTTGGAGTTGATGAAAATTCCACCAAAACTAGTAGGAATATTTTTTCTTGTTTGTTTTATTTCATTTTGTTTTCTTTTTTTTTTTTTTGTCTCCACCCCCAAGCTGTGGCTTCTCATGACTCAAATGAATGTTTTCTTTCTGTTCTTCTTAAATAGTCAGTTTTGCTGGGCAAGGCCTCAGAGCTGGCTTCTGAATTCTGCAATATGATATGAACTAGACAGGCAGTGTGTAGTGTGTAGGAGGAATCTATTTTTGGTATTAAAGAAGTTGTCAACAGAAAAATATATTCATGTGGGCTACTGGATTGTGTTCAGTAACATGGCTGTCTAGTTTGCTTGGCAATGTTACTTATCTACAGGAGAATAGGTATCACCTTAATCAAGTGTCTGCAGGATTATGTCTTCTATAAAGGACAAGCCTGCAGAGTTTCCTCCATCATTAGATTTAAAGCCCAGGAAAAAAAAAAAAAAACAAAAGAGAGAAACCCAAGAAAGCTTTACTTCTGTATGTTTTCTAGCAGAAAAAACCTGCAGCTCTGCCAGGGGAGAAATGATTTTCACTTCAGCAGACTGCAATATTCAAAAGCAGAGAAAGAGAAGACATCAAAGTTGTAGATAGCTGGCTGTTTCACATGCTCCTTTCTCAGTATTTCTCACTCAGATTATGAAAGTATGGTGCTGGTTTAGACAGAAGATCTGCAAAATAGAAAGTTTTGAAGACTTCATTTTGTCAGATGTGCTCTTCAGGTTACTAGTTATAGAACAATATTCTTTTCACTAACCACATATTTAGTTTCTTATGCTGTAGGAACGTTGTTTAGTTTTGTGTTTGGGGTTTTGTGTTTATTGTTGTCTTTTAGTTTTGGGAGTTGTTTTTTTTCCCCACATTTCTTGCTACCTTCCCCTGAGAACATGATTTAACATTACAAAAAGCAGTGTAAATGGCAGTTAATCTCTTAGTTGTCCTATATAAGCCAAATACTTTAGCCTACTAGAAGGGTGATGGGGATGTAGGTGGGGGGGGCTCTCTTTTTCGCCCTTAACTTTTCAAAGCATTTGGGCAAAGGCTGCTTCTGCCCTGGAAGTAGTTTCCATCAGAAGTGTCACAAAGCCACCTATGTAGCTGGAGAGTTGCCCAAGGCAGGTGAATACAACATGGGTTACCCTCTTCTTTTCCTTCTTTTTTTCCAATAAACCTAGATTTAGATGTTGCTGAATCTAAGCCTTAGTGAGAGAGTGTGTGAGGAATAAACTTTCTGTTTTGTTACAAGCAAGGGGATCAAACAGGGGTCACCAGTATAAGGGGGTGCATGCAAAGAGGCTTCCTTCTACTGACCTATAGGCGTACCGTGGAGTTGTAAGATGCTTGGACATGTCTGGACAAGTATCAGGGAACATGCGGCCGGGAATGAAGGGATTGTGAAATATATGTAAATAAAGCAAACCCCCTGCCATGTGGTCAGCCATGGAGGCTGCCATTTTGGTCAGGGCCCTGTCTCTCAACACAAAATAGCCAACAAGAGTAGGGGAAATGCCCCTTCTGATAAGAGGAGTGGGTGGTACTTGGGAACCCTTTAAAAGGAGGGAAATTTGATTGAACGGTGTGCTTTTGGGATCATCAGGCAACTAGGGCACCCAACACGTGTTGTAAGTAATCTTCCTACTTGTTATCTTTCTATCTTTTATGGACTTTGTTATCTTTCTAAATTTGAATAAAAGGAGATAATTTTCTCTGAAATAAATTTTATAACAAGTGTATGCGGAAAAAAGGCTGTCCACTAAACCAAGAATGGAGATTGGAGAAAAAGACAGTATTATCCATCTTTCCCATTCAGGGAAAAAGATTGCTGAGTCTCAAGATGAGAAGGTAAATTCAATTGCTAAGGTGAAAACAGGACGTGCAGCTCCTGCAAGGGAGTAGTAATAGTGAGGGAAAGATGCCTTTGTCTGGAGCACCAGTCTTCTGAGGAGCGGCTGAGGGAGCTGGGGTTGTTTAGTCTGGAGAAGAGAAGTCTCAGGGGAGACTTTATTGCTCTCTACAACTGAAAGAGGTTGCAGTGAGATGGGGTAGGTCTCTTCTTCAGGGTCAACAGTGAGAGGACAAAAGGGAATGGCTTCAAGCTGAAGCAGGGGAGGTTTAGACTAGATATATTTCTTTACTGAAAGGGTTGTAAAGTCTTGGAATAGGCTGTCCAGGAAGGTGGTGTGGTCACCATCCCTGGAAGTGTTTAAGAAACATCTAGATGTGGTACTTAGGGACAAGGTTTAGGAGTATGTTAGTGATAGGTGTGATTGGACTTGATAATCTTAGAGGTCTCTTCCAACTTTTGTGATTCTGTGCCTTCCAGACAGTGTTCAGTATATAAGTCACAAACCATCTGTGTTTTAAATAAATAATTCACCAAAATGATCCATGATCCCCCTTCTGTTCCTGACTCTTCTGCACTGGTTATATTTCTTTTGTCATCCTTTATTTTTCTTGTCTAACTGTATGAACAATAGGGGGGAAAAAGACCTTTCTGTCACCAAAAGTTGGAGAACTCTCTACATTGAATGAAAAGGACTGTTGACAGTGTTGTAGAGAATTAATTGCACCAGCAAAAACACTGCTACATATTTTATCTGAGAAATACCATAACTGATAGCTTACACAAGTTCAGAGTTCCTCTCTTGCACTATTCTGCAGTATTGTATGGCCAGCTGGTATAGCTTATCTAACCTTCTTTTAAAAGCTTTTGCATTTTTGAGACACTTTTTGTTCCTTTATTGACTACCAATATCACCAAAAAATACCTAGGTATTGCTACTTGTGTTGATTTAAGTTAGCAACCTAGGTAGTGATGCTCTCTTTGATACCTCATTATGGCCTTCCAGTATCTGAAGGGGGCCTACAGGAAAGCTGTTGAGGGACTTTTTAGGAGGGCAGACAGTGATAGAACCAGGGGAAATGGGTGTAAGCTAGAGGAGGGTAGATTTAGATTACACATTAGGAGGAAGTTCTTCACTGTTAGGGTGGTCAGACAGTGGAACAGAGAGACAGACTGTTGCCCAGAGAGGTGGTGGGAGCTCCATCCCTGGAAGCCTTTAATGCCAGCGTGGATGGGGCTCTGGGCAGCCTGATCTAGTGGAAGGTGTCCCTGCCAGGCAGGGGGGTTGGAACTGGATGATCTTTGAGGTCCCTTCCAACTCTGACAATTCTATGATTCTGTGATCTTAATAAAAAAAATGAAATTCAGTCCTAAATAATGCTGAAGTTACTTTGTTTGATGTGACTTCTACAGAAAATGGATACATTCAGTAAATAGAAAGACAAAACTTTCTCAAGTAACTCTGTTCTGAATTATGCTTAGAGGCAGTCTTCATCTATGGGTGACTATGGAATAGATATCCAATACAAAATGTATCCTTGTTTTCAATTTAATGTTGGAGGTGAGACACAAAATAAAGAATGTCTTAGTTTAATCAGAGAAACTAATGAAAATATAGCTACATACAGCTAAAATATAGCTAAATACAGAAAAAATATAGTCTGTGAAAGAAATATTTAATAGAATAAATTAATCTAAAACTTGAGATTGCCTGGTTGAAAATGGAGGAAAAGGTTTCAGATCAACATAATACAAGAAAGCTTTTAAAATTGAAGCCTAATATGTATTATTAACACCACACAAGCAGTATGAAAGTTACAGTACTTAATATTAAACATAAAATCAAGTCTGAATTAATCTTATTTGCAGTTTTAAATTATGCAGCTATTAAAGAGGTGTGGAAATAACTGGGATTGTTGATAACCTGACAGACATATTTTGTACAGTTTTCATGCAGCATTAATAGAGGCAAGAACTGTAATAGGATTCTGCTTCTTATTGTGCATTATCTTTTCCTCTGTAAAATGACATGACTGTTCAAAATTCTGAACTCTGGCTCTTGGGAGGAATGCTGCTGTCACTTGAGGAAAAATGTATATTGAAAAGTGACAGTTGTCAGGTGGTAATAATTATCTCAGCTTAAATATTTATAAATTTGTAAGTTACTGTAAAAATGTATTTCTTCAATTTTCTGAAAGATTCTGTGGTGTTAAACATTATATTCCAGACTGGTTTTTTAATTGTCCAGAGCTGTGTTGCAAATTACAGTTTTGGATTCAGAAAACTTGTGTTTTCACTAACCTGAGTCAATTAGAGGATTACAAAACTGTAACAAATTAAAAACCAACTTGAGGTTTGGGAATGTGTCAAATAGCTCATCTAAAAAGATGTGTTTGTAGTTTTTATATTTCTTAGTGATTCACAACTTTTCTTTACAATGTCTGTGCTTTTCAAGTTTAAAATATTTCCACTTGTAACTTTTCAGTGAACAATAGCTATAGTTACTATTGCATTACTTGTTTAGTTCTTTGATTTTATGTCTTATATTCAACTGCACTTCAGGGCTTTGAGTGTATGAGAAAGCAGCAGTCCTGGTAAAATATTCAGAAAGCTAACTGCAGATTTCTGAGACTAAGGCCATGCAGGGGTGGAATAATGCAGGCAGTGGTTTGCTTTGTGTTCTTCTGCTTAGATCCAATCTTGCCTTTGGTAAATTGGAAGAAAATCTGGTATGCAAAAAGGAGTGTAGCCTTCAGTGAAAGACTAAGGATGCTGACTGCTTCTGCTTATATTTCTTAAGGTATAATAGGTACTAAATAATTCAGTGTTACTTCAACAGCATCTCCAGTGTCACATGCCTCTGCAAAATGCTGAGTCTGTCGAAGAGAATTCGGTCAGTCTTGTTGAGATGCCACAGTATGTCGATGGGCTTAACCGTGAAAGCTCTTGCATTGCTTAGGAATGACATACAAAGTTAGGTAGAGTTTTAGCATTTTTAGATATGAAATTCCAAGTATAGAGTGATGATTCAAAGTTTGGTTGGTTTCTTTTTGTTTGTTTGTTGTCTTTTTCTCTTTTTTTTGGATTGGTTTCATTTGGTTTTGGGTTTTTTTCATGCTTATTTCAGTAATATGGATTGGCTAGAGTTGAATGTTGTTTATTAGGCTAAGTCCTCCACATGCATGAACCAGGACATGTCTGTCTAAATTTGATAGAGGCTTGCACAAATAGACATTTGGGAAACCACTGGTGATAGAAAAATTGGTTCAAACCCAATGGTCACATCTTCTTCTCACAAGTAAATCTTAAAATCCTGAATCAAAATAGTAGAGCCTTTCTACTGTCTCCTTCAATTCTGATGTTGGCTTATTAATTGTAGGTAGCCAAAATAACCACATATGATCCTGTGTACTCTGTCAGACACAGGACTAAATTAGACAAATCTTAACAATATTGTCAAAATATAAGACCAAACTAATTTTATTATTTTCATTTTAAATTGTTAATGTTGTTTGCAATCTAAGAGAGGAGGAAATGGAAAATGAAAATGTATAAATAGTTTGTGAAAAGCATACAGTGATAGTTCCTAGATTAATTGGTGCATGGTGTCTTTTATTTTCAGCTTTTATTGGAATAACATTTTTGCAAGGGTCAGTGCATTTGACAGGTTGATTTGTACTTGGTCCTGCAAGAACCCAAGGGATAACCATCCAGGCAAATCTTTGCATTTTCAGTGTTGCTTCAAACACTGGAACTGTTTCATAATCTAAAGGTGGTAAATAACATTTTTGACTGTTGTTCACTTGTAATAAAGCTTTCCTGACTAGTATTCAAATATAAAATAAATTATTTGCATGACCTTTGTCTGTCTTGCATGCAGGTATGGTAAAGTCTGTAAAGAATGCACAGAAATTGACTGTTGGTTTTATTTTTGTCACCTGAGCAAAGATGAATGAGCTCAGAACAGTATTTCCTTACTGAAAATTGACTTTTTCTACATATAACATAGACTAACAAATGTTCTTATAGCTAATGTGAGCACAAGGAAATGAATAGTTTGTACGTGTATTAAACATTGTATTAGTGGGTGATTACAGAGATTTTATCAATAAGAAAAATATCTAAGTGATTGCTTTAAATAATTTACTTGAGTTATGTTTTGCTAGACTTTTATCCAGGCATCCATATTTCTCTTAAACTAAACAGCTCCACTCAGATATCTAATTTTTTTCTTCCCTCTTCACACTGTTAGCTAAATGAAATAAATGGGAAAGACAGTAATATTTATAGACACATAGAAAAAGAACAAGTTACATTACTCTGTAGTGCTACAGCACCATGACAGTCCCAGAAGAGACAGAAACTTGTGGAACTAGGTGCTTTATGAACAATGTGAGATGGCCCCAATGCAGGTTTAAAACAAAATCCTGCAAGATAGGCCCTAGAAAAACAGTTGCATTGATTTGCTGAAGGTAAAGGTCATGGCCATGATTAGAACACAACATGTTACAAGAACACCTGAAATGAGATTTACCTGACTGCAAGCTTACTGTTTTATTGGACCATGGGTCTGTTTAGCAAGTTTCATCTTACCAGCTAACCCTTAAGGGGAAATACAACATGGAAAAACTGTACTTATGAGTGAGACTGTCCTTCTAAGGCAGTGTCATAAATAATCATTTTAATATTTTTAATATTTTACATTGTTTTCTTTTTTTCCCAAGTGTATATTTTCTATTCAGTTTCTGGAAAAAAATTAAAGATGGAGGGAAGAGGGAAGACAAGCAACTGTGGATAAAATAGTATTCCAAAGAACAGATGTAGTCAATGTTAAGATGAAAATGTAAATCCAAATCAATGTTTTACAGATAATCACTTTTGTGTTATACTTCATATCACAAATTTTGTTTTCAGTGGAGTGTTTCCTCAATGAAATATTCCTAACCTACTCCTCTCAATGAAGGGTAAAGGACTGCATTATGTCACACTCCCTTCTTGCCTTCCTCTTCCAGGATAGTACTGGAACTAGAGTTATGTACAAGTAGTAAGTCAGACTGTTTTGACAATAGTGATTCAGAAGTTATTAAATAGAAAGTTTATATTGGCTAGTTCATGCTTACAATTCCAAACAAGGGCACATCCTGGTCTACCTGCCAATCTTAAATATTGGTATATTTAGCCTATTTATTTAATTAATTAATAGGTATTGTGTTAATTGTATACAATTTAATCCTTATACTGAAGAAAATTTTCCTGTTTCATGTGGAAATCTTCAGCTGTTTTTTGTAAATGAATATTTTAAATACATTGGCTGAAAATGCTCTTACTACATCCACTTCTATTTCCAGGGGAAATAATTGGTTTAGCACATTTTTTTTTTTAATCCCCCCTCTCAGCAGCAAGGCTGCTTTTTTGTAACCTGTTTTGTAAGTCTTTTTTGTACCCTTTGAATAAATTCAATAATAAAACCTGAATACCAGGAGAAGCCTACTGTAGAATGATTTTGAAGGCTATTTTAGATGGATCTAAGTGGCTTTTTTTTGTGTTTATGTTCTAGTTTTGGTTTAAGATGCAACCTTGTATATGTTTATGTACTGCACTGAGTTACATTTTCTTTACTTAAATGTTACTGATAATTTGTTAGCAGAAAATAATTAACAGTGGCATACTGAAGGATACACACACCTGCCATGTCAACAATACAGCAGTCCTTAGTCTAGACACAGTCATTCCCTCTGCCCTTACTTTTAAGATCTCATTTTCTACCTGTTCATGGAGGTGTTAAATTTGTTCCTCCTTAAACATATAGAAAAATGAGAATATGACAGCTTTATGGGGCAGAGAATGAATAGGTCAGAGAGGCTCAAGAGCCAAAGGAGTACAAATACAGACAATCAGAGAAGCAGATCTGAATTTGCTTTTAGAAAGTGAACAGAAGTATGTCAGTAAAAAGAAAACAGGCTATAACTGGAGATATTGATTATGAAAAATATGCTGTCATAAAAGTAGAGAGCTCCAAGAATGAGTATCAAAAGCTCAAAGCTGTTGAGTATTTTCCAGAGGTATAGGTAATGTACTGAGCTGAAGTAATGTGGTGTATTAAGGCACAGACCTTGGTTGCTGATGGCAATTGGAATCAGAATCAGAACCATATTTCCTGTTCCAGAAGCTAGAATTTATAGTTTTACAGAAAGGGTAATGACCAATTACCTTCATACAGAAAGGGCACTGACCAACTAGTAAGTAACACCTTCATACACAAAGTATACTGACGAATTAGCAGCTGACACTTTCATATATAAAGGACACTGACCAATTAACAAGTAACACTTAATAGATACATACATATATGTATGTCCTCTCAGAATATGTATTTCTTGAAACAGAAATTTCAATCCCAGTTTTAAGTGACACCAAATGATTTCAACACAGCAGCTGGATGTAGGAAAGCCATTGTTTGGAGAATTGCCAGCTCTGACAACGCCACAATATGTTGCTACTTTGCCTGTGGAATTGCTAGAATTACAAGGAACAGGCTTGATAACCAGATCTTCACTGCAGTCAGCTTAATTCCTTGTGTCCATGATTACTGGAAGAATGCAGGCTTCAGTTAGTCCTGTAAGTGTGTTACAATATGGTTGAAAGAGGTTCTGGCTCATCAGATTGGAAGTGAAGTGTTACACTACTATTACGCACATCTTTGCCCTTGTTACTTGTGAACCATTATCTTTTTGTATAACCAAAGTACAAGAGAGTAAAACCTTTTCTTTTTCACATCTTAAATAGGTACCAGATAGTTGTCAGCAGCTAATATATAAAATTTATAGTATTCAGAGGAACCAGATGTTGTCATTTTTCAATTACTTGGCTCATCTCTTTAGTCTGTCCAGGCAAATGCTTTTCTTCAACTGAGAGTC
Source organism: Galbula dea (assembly GCA_013399015.1). NCBI lineage: Eukaryota > Metazoa > Chordata > Aves > Piciformes > Galbulidae > Galbula > Galbula dea. Next base: position 674,203 of record VWZX01010261.1, read on the forward strand.
TGAATGCAATTTCTGTTTTTGTTGTTGATGCTCAGTTATGAGAGTTTGCTCAGACATTTGTCCCTATGGAGTTTTTTGCAATATGTATGAGGAGATGTCATGTTCTCTAACAGAAAGTTTTATGCCAAGTGTTTATAAAGACTCACATTTTTAACATGAAGAATAGCTTCAGACAAAAATCTGTTGGTGATTTATTCCCTTTTCTTGTTTTTGTCTCCCATCTCTGACTAGAGCAATGTCTTGTTCAGTACAATTTTGTTCTCTGTTTTAAAACTACAGACAAGTAATGTTGGTGTTCTCTAATTTTTTTTTGCTTTGAGTTTGAGTTGATTATGACCAACATATAAAACATATTCTGACTCAAACTTTCAATTCAATTATTTAAAGTAACTCAAGACAACAACAACAAAGAACCCCAAACAAACAAAAACAACAACCAAACCAAACAACCAATGAAAAATAATCATGGTAACAGAATTTCAGACTTGGTAGAGAGTTTTTCCTTTTTCTTTTTTCTGTAATTTATTTACCAGTTGGAGTTTATTCTGTAAAGAATCTTGATTTGAATACTGCTTAATTTTTTAGATGGAATTTAACAAGTGAATTATGTATTAGGAAGAGCAGGAACAACAAAAAAAAGATTTTTAAGAAAACAGTAAAAAAGTGATCAAAGAACATGTGTTGGAAGTGTGATTCTTCTATAAATCTGAGGTTTATTCTTGGCAATATAGAGAGGAATGAGAAGGATATACTGTGCTTTCCAAATTTCCTGAAAATGTTTAACCAGGTTCTTTCATTGATTTTGTTCCATAGGTGTCATTTACAAACTTCATGACTGTGCCATCTCGTAGACATAATTCCTTCTCCAGTTTATCTTGTAAGAGATAAAGATTAAAGAGGAAAAATCTGAGTATGGACTATGTGGTACTGCACTTATCAACATTCAGGTAAGAGTATGAGCCACTAATCACTAAGTTCTGAATACAGTCACCCAACCAACTTTTTACCCATTGGACTCTCCACTCAGGTAGGCCATAACATCCTAACTTAAACACAGGAATCATGAGAGAGAGAGAGTGTTGAAAGCTTTGCTAAAGTTGGGATAAATTACGTTCACTGCTCTCTCCGTATACATGGATTCAGTCATTTCATCATAAAAGGCAACAAGGTTGGTCAGATGTAACTAACCCTTTACAAATCCATTCCAGTTGTTCCCAATCACCAAGTCAGTTGTATGCCCAGAAGCCTATTCCCAGGGACCAAAATCAAGCTGACTTCCTTATAATTCTCTGGGTTGATCTTTCATATTTTTTTCCCAAATCTCAGGTGTTTCAGTCTTCAATAACTCCAAGTGAACTAGATTGATGTTTTGGGTTTAATACAGGGAAAATTAAAAGGAATTCTTGATGCAGGTTTTTAACAGTATTTTTTCAAAAAAATTCAGATTTTTTTCAGAAAATATGCTCTTAAATATGCTCTCCAGCATTACATATGACAATCTTGTGTGATTCCATGAGCCTGTAGAGGGAATACTATCTCCATTACTCTTACTTATGGGATATGCAACCAATCGTTTTTATTTGGCAAGACATTCTTTATAAAGCACCACAGAGTAACTTTTGCATTTATTCATTCTACTGTGCTTTACTTTCATTATTAGTCTGGCAAAGGACTATGTAATATCATGATGTTTGACTCTCTAATAGCTATTGCTCAAGCACCTGACTCTGATAGAATTTTAAGAAACAAATACTTCTAATGAAAAAAGTGAATTGATTCTTTATCCTATTGCTGATCTACATGGTTTCTTAACTTGTATTGCTATAGTGATAGCTGACAATGGAATTCTCACTGAAATTACTAATCCATGTTTGATTCAAGGTCTTTAAAAGGTGAGAAGGTTTATTTTATTTCCAAGTTGGAATAAAAATATAATGTGTTCATGAGAGGGCACAGAGAGTTTTCTTCTGGTATTTAAAAAGTGACCAATTTCTTATTGCTGGGTGAAGTTCACAATCTTCATATCAAGGGGGTGGCAAATGAACTTATTGTTAGCTGCATTTATTTGTGGTGCACTGGTCAAGCTGTGAATCAGTTTCTGAGGAGACAAAGGATATTTTAGCATTTTGTATTTAAAATATCTAATTTCCTATATTCACACATTGTGCTTGTGGTTTGAGAGATGAAGGTGGACAAAGTGACAAGCTCTAAAAACAAATCTTTTAACATCTCATCTTGGAAGTTGCTTTGGTTCTACCAATGAAGTGCATTCTAAACAACAGCAAGGTTCTTTTGCCTTAGCTGTATTATGTTTTTGTCCTTACCAGAAGTAAACCTTAGACTGTAAAATGCACATCAGAAGAAGATAACTCAGTACAGTATTCTGAGTGAACTCTGATGGTATCCTGAGTAGTTATTTCTCACTATCATAAACTGTACTTTGACAGGGATTGTAAGAATTTCTCTGTCTGTTTCAGAGGAGGAACAAGCTTACACACTGCATTTCTAATGATAAATAACTCTTTTCAACTCTTCATAGCCTTAAGGCCTGCTTATTTTAATATCAGAATCATAGAATTGTCAGAGTTGGAAGGGACCTCAAAGATCATCCAGTTCCATCCCCTCTGCCTGGCAGGGACACCTTCCACTAGATCAGGTTGCCCAGAGCCCCATCCACGCTGGCATTAAAAGCTTCCAGGGATGGGGCTTCCACAACCTCTCTGGGCAACCTGGTCCACTGTCTCATGACCCTAACAGTGAAGAACTTCCTCCTAATGTCTAATCTAAATTTACCCTCCTCTAGCTTGCATCCATGTCCCCTGGTTCTATCACTACCTGATGTCTTAAAATTCTTAAATTCTTAAAATTCTTCTTAAGCTTTCAATGCCATGTGGTGCTGTAGTGATTTATGGACATGAAGTGGCCTTACCAGAAATCATACCAAATGTCAGTGATTATGAACAAGAAATTCAGGAAGAGAATGCTAGGGCTAAGTTTTTTCTGATTTTTATTGGCTTGAACTTCTGCTTAAGGGTAATTAATGTCATTTGTTCATAATTAATTGAAACTGTTATTTCTGCTATATCTTAAAGAATAAAATACCTGAGATAGCAGAGTAAGGAAAATTATTGCTGTTTGTGTGGCTGGTGTGGGACACAAGTGTTCCAGGCCATTATATCAAGTTAAAACAGTGTCGTAATGATTTTGAAAGACTGTGTGTCAGAACTCTGTGTTCTGTTTCCAAAACAGTCACAGGTATGGATAATCAAATTATAGTTAAATTATATTGATACATACTAGAATTAAGCATTTAATACAACCCAAAATACAAATATGATTCATCTAGAATACTACTTAGGGCAGAGAATTCAATGCTTTTCCTTGATATTGTTTTTGTATTTGGATAAGGGAGAATTTTTTAAAAAAATATTGCTATAGGTCCCATTCTCATCTCAGTTAATTTTGTGTAAAGCTGGAATAAGTATTCTTTGTATAAATGGAATTACTGGAATTTCATATTGCTGTGAGTTGAATTTTACCCTCTCTAAACCATTCTTGCTAAAGATTGGAAAGTATTAAATAGAATAAGTAGGTCACACAAGTGGGATGATACTGCCCCTTATCTTTAAACAATATTCTAATTTGACTCTAGCACAATGAAAAGAAATGAATACTGTATGTGCTCCCATGTGAGCTGTCAGAAAGATAAAACTGAATATTCTCTAAATCAGCTTTTCCATGGACAACTGCTTCATCATCATTAGTATGTATATCCTTATTAATATCTAGGCCACCCAGTTATGAGACCCTAGACTGCAGCATTTCATAATTTACAACTACTCCCACAATTTTCAGCAGGATTGTATGCATGACCTATCACAGAGAGAACACTTTATACATTTCTCTGAGTCTTCTCAAAATGTTCTTTTGAAATAAGGGCTAAGAATAAATGTATCCATCTGTTTAGAAAGTTGCGTTTATGCACAATGTGGTGATCCTTGCCAACAGTTTTACTCAGCCTAGCTGGATGTGAAAAGACTGGTCACTGAAATGTGTCTGGGAATTTGGAGTTGAGACCGTTTGGCAGATGAGGACAGACACACAAAACTTCTAAAGCAATATCTAAGAGTTAGGATACAAATTTTTCTAAATTCTGTAATGTATCCCATTTTCAGCCTTTGACCAAGTCTGGAAAATTTTAAAGCTGTTTACAGGCTGCTTGCAAACAGTCTTTTCACCTGGCTGAACATTTTAGCTGAGGACCAGATACTCACTCATAAATAAGAAGTGGTATAAATGAGAGTGGTACAGAGATGAATGTAGACAGGTTTGCAGGAAAAGGCTAGGGGAGGCTAATATAGAATTCACCATTGTAAATGCTGTTTGTTTATTAAGAAAATAATACAGTGTAGACTCTACTAGTTTGAGTGATTGACTGCAACGACAGCAATGGTGAATGGAGAATGCAGCCTGTTGTTCAAAGCCAGGTGGAATTTGAGATACAAATTCTGGGATGTGACTGGTCTTATGAGGTATGGAGTTTTCAGTATGCTAAAAATGCCAAGTGATTTCTTTTGTTTCACTAATTTCGAGGTTTCTATATCTGGAGTAATAAGAAATGTTATTCCTTGGTCTTAATAGTTACATTATTAACTACAACTCTGTCAAAGAAAGCAGAGAGGGAGGCAAGTAAATGAAAATCAGCCAAGCTGTAAACACTGCTTGTTAAGAAACACATTTACTACAGACATCTCTGGAGACATCCTGATGAAGATGGTATTTTAAGAGTCTTTTGTGGTGAAAGAACTCTTCCATAGGTAAAATAAAAACAAATTACACTATTGCTCAACACAGCAACACATCCCAGGTGCTGTGTAGCTAGACTTGTTTGTTGATAAAGCAGTGTAACTTACCTAAGAAAAGGTGAACCTGTTTTCATTACTTTGGCTAACATAAAATGTAAGTTAACAGATAAAAGTATATGGCTGTAACCAGGCCTTTCACAGAATCACAGAATGTTAGGAGTTGGAAGGAACCTCGAAAGATCATCTAGTCCAACCCCCCTGCCACAGCAGGGTTCCCTAGACCAGGTCACACAGGAACGTGTCTGGGCGGGTTTTGAATATCTCCACAGCCTCTCTGGGCAGTCTGTTCCAGTGCTCTGGCACCTGAACTGGGAAAAAATTTTTGCTTGTATTTACACGAAACTTCAACTTGCAGCCATTGCCCCTCATCCTGTAACTGGGCTTCTCTGAGAAGAGCATGACCCCATCCTCTGACACTCACCCTTCACATATTTAAGAGCATAAATGAAGTCACACCTTAGTCGCCTCCAAGCTAAAGAGACCCAGCTCCCTCAGCCTTTCCTCAGAGGGAAGATGTTCCAGCCCCTTGATCATCTTGGTGGCTCTGTGCTGGACTCTTTCAAGCAGATCTTCATCCTTAAACTGAGGGGCCCAGAACTGGACACAATATTCCAGATGCAGTCTCCCCAGGGTAGAGTAAAGGGGGACAAGAACCTCTCTTGACCTACTAACAACACCCTTTGTGATCCAGCCCAGAATCCCATTGGCCCTACTGGCCACAAGAACACACATCTGGCTCATGGTCATCCTTCCATCCACCAGGACCCCCAGATCCTTTTTCTCTTTACTGCTCTCCAACATGTCAGTCCCCAACCTATACTGATGTACAGAGTTAGTCTTTCCCAGGTTCAAAACTCCACACTTGGCCTTGTTGAATTTCATTCAATTTCTCCCTGCCCAACTCTCCAGCCTAAGTCACGCTGAATGGCAGCACAACCCTCTAGTGTGTCAACCACTCCCCACCCAGTTTAGTGTTGTCAGCAAACTTGCTGACAGTGCACTCTGTTCCCTCATCCAGGTTGTTAATGAAAAGTACTGGTCCCAGTACTGACACCTGAGGAACTCCACTAGACACAGACCTCCAACTAGACTCCATTCCATTAACCTAGTTTCCGTCCTTCAACCAGTTCACAATCCACCTCACTACCTGATCATCCAGACCACGCTTTCTCAGTTTAGCTGTAAGGATGCTGTGGGAGACAGTATCAAATGCTTTACCTGAAATCAAGATAAACAACATCCACTGTTCTACCATCATCTATTTTTCCATACAAATGAAGCTCTTCAGTTTCTTTAAATGAGTCAAGACACTAGTCTTGAGGCAAACATGTTGGGTAATCTTAAAGAATTAGAGTTGTTACAGTTCTCTCTATCAGGATTACTCAATGTGTGCTTTCTAGGTATGTGTAGTATATATAATCTAGATTATAATGGAAATATTTAAAAAAAATCTTTGGATTGAAAGAGGATAAAAAAATCACATTTCATATAGATTATTGTATACTCATCTTCAAATCTCCTGGTACAGCCTGCTT